>JAAEAF010004624.1:0-107467 GCA_011037195.1 Triatoma infestans | reverse complement strand
TATGTATAAATAAATAAATTATTATGTAGGAATATCAAGAGATCGATATAAAGAAAAATCGATAGAAGGGGAAGGTTATTCAGATTGTGAGAGAACGTGGGGATCTATGTTCAGTGCGACAAAAATCCATTTTCGTGTACCGAATGAGAACTTGCTTTCTTATAATAGTTTCACTGCCATTGTTTTCATTTGTCTGTAATTCTTAATAAATCGTTTTTTTTTCGTTTGTAACTCACCTGTTGTTTATGTGTCTAGTTCCTAAATGTCAGAATTCGGCAACATAGATATATTCAATAATTTTAATTAGGGTAATAATAATCTGGAATACGACTTTCTCTTACTGCGATTTACATAAATATAATTAACTAATTCTGTTCTAATATATATAATTTTTACCAGATGTTTAGTTGTTTCAAGATATGTGCATCAACGGGAGAATATAAACTTTATAAAAACTCCTTTTTTGAAGAAAGCTTACTTCTACTCTAAAACCTCTCTTACATGAATTAACTCGGAAAATTTATTTAAAAAAAGTGACAGCATTCTGTGTGAATGGTTAGTAAAACAAGTTTAGTAAAATTCATTTGTGCCTTTATGAAGAAAGTTGCAAAAAAACAAACAAACATAACTGTTCAATAAATTGTACTCCCGATGAATCAATTCTCTTCTAAAATGTTGTTTTTTTCGGAAAATGTTTAAAATAAAAGTTGTAACTCTATGTGTAGTTAATATTAGTCTCTTACAGAGTAAGAGAAAGTAAAACATTATTAATCAATAAATAGAAATAAAAATATATATTTTTTAAAATATCCTTTTTCGAATTACTTATTGTGATGAACAAATGAAATGTATTGTATATCTTATATATAATTTGATATGAAAATGATATGTAATAGATGTTATGGGAAGTATACTGTGTTAGATAGAATAACTCTTAACAATTTACATGACTTGACACGACACTCGTACGTGATGTTTTGGGAGAGAATGCCATTTGGATGAACCAGTCGTGAACATTATGACCTTTGAGGCATTCTGTGTGTTGGAGTGCTTCCCCACAAAGGTTAGCACTGCGTGTAACATCATCTCACAAACTTTTAAACTATTTTGTTGTTCAAATTATAATTTCGGCTGTTTTTTTTTTGTTTTTTTCACTCATCAAAACCAAAAATTTTATCTTGCCTGTTAATATTTGGTTATTGTTTACATCTTAACCACATTTATTGATGTAAGTACGAGATTAAAATTCTGTAGGGTTTGGATAGCTATAAACTGAATAACTAACAACGCGACCTCTACAATTAAAGTACCCTCTTCTGTCTATTTATTTAGACCTAGGAGTCTGGTGAGAGATCCTGGGTAAGAAATCTTGAAGGTGTCAGTATTTCTTCTCCGAAGAGGCAAACTGTTAGCAATACAAGCCACATAAGTACAGTTAACTGTCACAGTTCTGTCTTGCTATGAGGGACACGGTGCTTCCGAATGCCCTCGCTGGACTAATGCTTGTTGTAGCTTAGACATTAATAGATTTTTCACCTGATTCATATTGTTATTTTTTACATTATAACAATTTTCTTAATATTATTAGTAAATAAAATGAATTTATCATGAAATTTGGAATGATGTAATTAGAGTGACAAAATTTCTGAATCATAGTATTTATAATATGCAACAAAGCATGTCACATTATGAAGTTGATTATTTTTGAAATAATCATTGTACAATTTACACCATTCCACCTAAAGTAAACCTTACTTGATTGAAAATACTTCGGACGAATTTTGTAGAAATTCTAATTGATGAAAAGTTACGGCTATAACAGAATGCATTGTTTATAGGTTTCTACGGTGAAAAAGTATGGAAAAGTCGCAGTAAGTTCTAAATTGATACTTTGTTTTACCAGAAGACCTTATTACAATAAGGTTTTCACTTGGCAATGGATTTCTTTTTTGAGATTTTCTCAAAAACAGCTCCAACGATTTTCCTTAAACTTCTAATATTAAGTTATGAAGAAATTTAGTGAGGAAACGGTCAAGAAAGAAACAATAAATTATGCTAACGTTTCAATAGAGTTTCCGGTCTTCATCAAGGTTTTAATAGATGGTGCTGAAGATATGGAAAATAGAATTTAGTGGAACTTTGAAACTTACATTGTTTATAGCGCAGAAACATAAAAATTAAAAGATACTAGTTACATGTTTGTTTTAAAACATCTATAGAAAAACAAAAAATTTGGTGTGAAACACTCACACAACTTTCTCTTGACGAAGAATTCTCAAAATTATAATTGACAAATTTTATAGTTTGTGTACCAAATTAATTCAAATACGACGAAAACTGAAAAAAAAACGTTCAGTAAAAGCGCACTTCCGGTTAACTAATTTCCTTGAAACTCGGAATTTTGGTGATCCATTTATTTCTAATTAATTTTGTTTGGATGATAGAATTGTATAATCAACTATGATAGCACTTTTGAGAAAAACATTACCCCACCCCTCCCCTAAAAGTGCCATTAAATGAATATTCCTAGAGAAATGTTTTAAATCAAAGTTGTAGATCTTTGTATGTATAAGTTGATGTACCAAGTTTGAAGAAAATCGTCGGAGCCATTTTTAAGAAAAACACAAAAAAGTAAAAAAAAAAAGAAAAAAAAAGTAAAGTGGTACTTCCGGTTGAGGAATTTTGACAGATAACGTACTATCAAATCCCATGGTGATACCTAAACGGAATATCAAGTTTGTACATTCTGCGATTTTTCGTTTTTGAGCTATGCTGTTCACATACATACATAGACACACACACACCATTTGCTAAAAACCACTTTTTTGGACTAAGGGGACCCCAAAACGGATATTTCCGATGAAAACTCGATATCGAAAATTTGACACGATTACTATACTTCCTCTTACTAGAAGTAAGAGAAAGTAAAAAATCTAATAATATTAACTACACATATTAAAGAGCTAAAACTTTTATTTGAAACATTTTTTGGGGGAAATTGATTTTAGAGGTGTTTTGGGGGAGAGGGGTGGGGTTATTTTTTTTAAAAAAGACCGAATCTCCCTATCCTTATCTCATTTAAGAACAGTCAAGAAGAATCTCCCTTTATTGGATATTATTATTATTGTTATTACGATTAAACATTAAACCAAAATCCCTATTACATTCTTTACTTGAAACTCTCGGTTATTTTCCATAGTAACAAACAACTATCCTACATTTTGTGCTGTCTTTCCTTACATAGAAAACAAAATTTGTCTTGATTGGTACGCATTATGGACATTTGTATCACTATTTTAGCATGGTTAGCGTACTGGACTCCCACGTGGAGTATCCGCGCTCGAGTTCAGCTGTGCTGCCTTTAGATTTTTTTCTTTCTAGAAGCCTCTACAGCTCACTGTCCGGTGATGGACAGTGTTATCTGTAAATGTAATTTCAGTTTATTATATCATTCTGTCATCTAAAATAATATTAATTACAATGAAATGTGATGTCAATATTTTCTAATTTAAAACAAATAATTGGTTCACCGGAAGTGCGAATTTACTGAATAGATTTTACAGTTTCCTGTGATTTTCTCCATAAAAACACCGACGGTTTTAAGCACTGAGAGAATAAAAATTTGCCATTTCAGTAAAATTAGTCGTGTGGAGAAAGTCGTGTGAGTGTTTCACACCAGTTTTTTTTATTTTATTTTTAATAATCAAATTAGGACATTCTTTAAAAAAATTTATTCAATTTGAATGGAAAGATAAATACATGCAAGGCACTTATGGTTTACAATTTTATAACTTAAATATAATTATGTATAAATTTACACATATACATAAGTGCTAATCAAAATTAAAAACAGTAATCAATTAAAATTTGGAGTATTGGTTTAAGATTATCAAAAGCTTCTGTTGCTTCCCCCACTCCAAGAATTTCCTCGACTTCCTCCTCTTCTGAAACCATTTCCACGATATCCACTTCCACTGCCGCTTCTTCCGTAGCCGCCTCTTCCTCGTTCCCAACCGCTACCAGAACTGCTGCTTTTCCAACCGCCTCCCATCCCCAGTCCGCCTCCTGAAATAGAAATACAAGTGTCTATAATACGTACCATTCAAAACAAGTTTTTTTTTTGTTATGTAAATGAAAGGCAGCACAAAATGTAGGATAGTTGTTTGTTACTATGGAAATTAACCGGAAGTTTCAAGTAAAGAATATAATACGCATTTTGGTTTAATTGTTTAATCATAATACTATTAATAAATGAAGAGTCTAATGAAAACAGGAATACAAAGTTCATGTATTAACTATTTTTTGCGGTGAGCTTAAGGTCTAACTGCCAAATTAGGTGTCATGGGACGAGGGCGGAAGCACCTACTTTACCATTAACATTTTTTTAACGAATATAAAATTTATAAGTTGCACCAATACACGAACATCAATTTAACTGTGTTGAATGTTGAAGATGGTCAGTTGTTAGTTTGCTTAGTAGGCGCTGTGATATCCACGAGGATGGTAGGATTACTAAAGTAGTGGCTAATCCACTTACCCTAAGATGAAATATAAAATAAAATTCAGGCAGTTAAATTTTTCTTAATTGTTGTTAGTTATACCTTGCTAGATAGGTTTTAATTACAAGTCTTGCAAGACCTCGATCTGCAAAGAAAGCGAGGTTGATTTTTATAGACGATGAAGACGGAGGCGAAAGGCGGACGAGGGCGGAAAACTAATTGGTTAACATGCGTCACTAATAACTGGCCTTTTTTTTCTGGCAAACGTAATTAAACACTTTACAAATAAAACTGCTCGTGAAATATAGTCTCAATATGGTTGAAAACTTCCTTCGTTATACAAGATACAGTATGCTTTCCATACCATATGAATAGTGCCTTAGTTAATACAGTGAAAGTTTAAAAGCAATTCACCTCTTCCAAGTTTCGGTCTATTGGGCTCAACTGGTTCAGAATCCATGTCATTACAGCGTCTCTTGCTTCTTGATCTGAAAATTTTAATTAAAAAAAAAATATAGACATTATGATTATTTTTCAAAACTAATAAAATGATACAAATAAGACCCCTTGAATAAAAAAATGACTTACAATACTTACATAGCATACTGCTCAAGATTATATCTACCAGCATTAAATCTACACAATGCTTTTATTAGATTGACTACTTCCTTATCAATATCTGATAGTAACAGTATTGATTCTGGATCAGAACTAGATCTTATTACTAAACCCTCTAATACTGGTCTCAAGCTCAAAATTGCTGCAGCTATCTGGGGATCCATTTCCAAATTTACCCTAAGATAAAGTTTGTTTTTTTTTTTTTAGTTTTGAATAGTAAAAGTTACAAAGATGTTTATATATTTGGATAGAATAATAATGCAAAAAGTACAAACCAATTGTCCAATCTAACGCAATTATTTACTAATTCCACTTTTCGTGAACCGAATAATAACAGATGAAGTGGTGTAACCATGGTGGTTTGCTTGCAGGATACTGCTCTAGTTCTCACCTGGACAAAATAAATTAATATATATCTAAACATATTTTTTTGTCATTTATTTGTATTATTTACAATCTGTAAAACAAGATGAAATAAGTAAATGTGCTGATTTGACTTGAGGGAAGTGGTCAATGCCACGCTTCCTGGACAGGTTATTCCTCATCGCTTGGCCAAATGGCGTCTAGGAGGATTTCCATGGAATGGTTAGAGGGGGCATGTTGCTGATGTGTGGGCCTAGTTCCCCAGAGTTGCAGTCCGTATGTCTATATTCCGTCTTATTATGGATTTGTAAAGATGGACATTGTTTTTCATGTATCTAATTTTGATCGTTTGTTGAGTAAATGTTTAACAAGAAGTTATCTAGTTTTCATGGCATGAAGAGTTTTCTTTACTTGAGTATTCTATGTAAGTGTAGTCCTAAATAGCGAATATCTTTGTTAATGTACACAATCGGACAGTTTGAGCGTCTAAAGGTAAATGTTATTTGTGTACGTATCGATTTATTAATTTTGGTCTTAGATGATGAGGTCTTTGTTTGCTGATAGGATTGCTATGCCATCCGCATATGTGGCCAGGAGGTATGTAAGTTGATGTAGGAACATTCATTGTGCTGAATTCATATAGTGTGTCGTTCCAAATATGCTACCCTGCAGTACTCCTGCCTTCATGGGGAACATTGTAGAATATCTATCACCATTTCGAACAGTAAAGAAAAGGAGAGATAACTTTTTAATATGAGATAATATCCTCTGGAAGAATTTGTTTAAGTTTAAAGAGGAGACCACCATTATATATATGTATATAGATTTTTCAAGAAAAAGTCGAACATTGAAAATGTTTTATTGGTGCTTATACGGCTGATAATGTATTATTATACATGCGCTCTAATCCGAAGACATTTCAATTTATAGGTGTCATTCACACCCTCCTCTACTCTACAAGCCTTCACTTATACTTCCTCACTTGGTGTGACAGTTTTCACATTCGTTTTCACCGAATAGGTCTCAGCAATAAGCATTTTCATTGTTTCAATTGTTATGAAACACTTATATGACTTTCACTCACTACAGTTATATTTTTTAATAAGTTCAATTGTCTTAACTTGAAAACGTTAAAATTACTTAGTGACTTTCAGTCCATCTGAATCATTTTCCGTCATCGACCGGTTTCGAGCGTTCGCCACAGAACACGACTTGCACAGAGCAAATTCAGTTACACACTCGGACTTTCAGACCATAAGACAATATCACTTGAAATGTCAGAATCCGACGCTAGCATCTAAATATAGAATATAAAGTTTGGTCTTTCTGTGTAATTTTTCATTTTTGTAATATTTTGCACAGCGCGCACACACACACTATACAATTCACTAAAAACATTTTTTTCATATTCTGTGAACCTCAATACAGCTGTTTCCGGTGAAAACTACCGCAATAATTCATGATATGATCCTGTGCAGAGAAAAAAAAAATATCTGGTATGAAACACTCACACGACTTTCTCTTACAGCAGTTTACAAGATTTATGTAATTAATGTAATTAATTTTATATCAAGTAGAGAGTCTAAACTTACTCAAACCAAACACTCCCCCTCTTCCAAAACTTGTTTAAATGAACTCTCTCGGAAAAAAACTTCCAACAAAAGTGATACGTATTTGTATTCATAGAGTAACAAATTTAATGAAATTCGTCGGTGTTTTTATGGATAAAATAGTCGAAAACAGATCCCATGGCGATACCCATACGGAATATCAATTTGAACATTCTACGATTTTTCGTTTTTGAGCTATGCTCTTCACATACCCACAGACTATTTTCTAAAAAAAACATTTTTTTTTGGATTCAGGAGACCTCGAAACGTGTATTTCCGGTGAAAACTCGATATCGAAAATTTGACACGATTACAACAGTAGTTAGAGAAAGTAATAAGTAAATCAATTAAAATTTATTGTGAAAGATTCTACTTTCTTTTGTAATAACAAAATTTCTAAACTTTCAATTGACAAATTTTTTGCAAGCATGGAATTTTTATAGTACTAATCAGACAGGGAGAGAATAAGGGATAACTAAAAATACTACCCATTCAAATAAGAGTTGGCCACCTCAATATTACTATCGCTATAACAGTATTATAACCTCACTACACACCGAACTCAAGAATGGAAATGATTCAGCTGATTTGGGACTACCCCTAAAAGTAGACTCGCCTAATACTGAGACACCCCTCTCTCAAGATCAGTCCATTCTGTTTCAAGGTCCTTACTGTGTTCTTAATATTACAATAATTATGAGGTATAATATATTACGTTAGCGCATAAGTCTAAAGATACACATTTCCATGAAAGGGCTTTTCCTGTGGGGAAAATTTTGCAAATAAGGTTAGTAAAACTGCAAAAGTTCATAGAATATAGAACATTTTATTTCCAAAAAAGTAAACTCAATTTCGAAAAATCTCGTAACCAGAGAGAAAGCAAAAATAAATAAAAAACTATAAACAATTATTAGTAAAGATTACTTACTTTTTCACCAAAAACAAAGAAAGGCGTTGGAAAATTCGTTTCAAACTTTGTACAATTTACTGAAGTCTTATGAATTAAAGCTGGTTTGGATTCTGTTGTTAATACCTGCAAAGTTTATTAAAAATAAAACCCTAATTACTTGGCTAGATGGTTTATAATCAGCTGTTACCATGTATGCATTTTGTATGATTATTCACAGATCCGTAAGACGCATAGTTTTATATGTTTATAAAAATAATTACCTTCCTTTTTTCCTTATGATAACAAACATTCGGATATAATCCCATACACAATAACGCCACGATCATATCAAGATTTTCGTCTTCATCATGAAATTGATAAAATAATGGTTGCATAGTTTCTTCTGGAAATCCGCAAGATACTAACAATTCCTTCAATTGCATCTTTAATCATAAAAAAAAATAAAATATTTTAAAAAGGTTGAAATATAATCAAACGTTAATATTATATATGAAAAAGAAAAAAATATATAGAGGCAGCTAACCTTAGCATCCGCTGTCACTTTGAGTGTAGGCTGGGAGACTTGTTTATTTTCACAGAAAGATTCTTCAGCGTCTGGGCCACGATTTGAAGCGCTCGCCCATTGACAGAATACATTCAACATGGCTATATGATCAGAACAACGTGTTCCAGCGAATGCTCTCTGCAGGCCAGTTAAGCGACGATCTATGGGAGGGGAAAAAAATCAATCTGGCGTAAACCTTTCTAGTCGGATCTTCAAAGCGCTAGCCAAAAAGATTCGTACAATCTGCTATTTTAGGTAAGTTGCTCACATACAAAAAAAATCTGGCGTGAAACACCTACTAGATTGCTCTTAGGATTGTAGTTGTTGCAGAGGATTACTGCACTGCGACCTGAAGATCTATTGTGCCCTCCGGAACCTTCCCAGTACCCTGCCGGCATCCGAGCAGTTTTCTCTAGCTACAAACAACCCTGCCCATTACCTAAGGGCATGCAGGATTCGAACCCGGGACCTCGGCGGTGGTAGTGCAACGCGCACTACCTTGGCTTAGGCTAATTAACTAGGGACGGAGGCCATAGTTTGTGTACTGTGTTTGACCTTGTATATAAATAGGAGAGAGTATGTAGTTTATGTGTATAGTATAGCGTTCTGACGAAGTGCATGGAGTACTGAGCTGTGGTAACCGTGGGGACGCTACTCCCAAAGTAACTAACTGTACGCAACAGATACCCCTTGCGGGCAAGGACTTGCTCTTATTTACTCCACTTACAACTGTTTTTTTATAAAATGACAAATTTTCATTAAATTTCAAATTTCACTTATTTGTCCTAAAATAAATATACAAGGGTGAGGCATCAACGCTGGCGAGTAGAGAATGATTACATTGGCCAAAATATATTATTGAACCCAATATGAATTTTAATGTCTCAGACACCCCTCTGAAACCATAATTTTTCATGGAAAAAGCTACAAATAAAAGTGATAGGGTGCAGTTAGGATGCCATGTTTAAAGGATATAATCGTTATAGTCGTTTTCGAAAAAATTCCAAAAAAACTCAAAAACCTATTTTTTATGAAATATCATTCTGGTTAACCGATATTCTTCAAAATTGGAATTCTAGCAATAATTTTAATATTATATTAGTATTATGTAGGTGGCAGAACCATATATTGTACTGACATGGTATTTCAGAAGAAATTGAAGTGCTAGAGAAACGGAAAGAAAAAAAAATCTTTCAGAAAGTTGTACTTATTTTGGGGTTGATGGATTTTGCTCGAAACCTTCGTATCAGATATGGTGGTAGTACCTAAACGGAATACCACGTTTCGAGCTTCCTGCGAATTTCCGTTTTTGAGATATTTTGTTTACACGCACGAAGAATACACACATACAGAACATTCGTTAAAAATCTTTTTTTTCGTACTCAAGGGACTTGCTCAAAAACTTGCACTTCCAGTGAAAACACAATTTCAAAAATTTGGCACAATCTCAATTCTTCCTCTTAACTTAAAGGATGTGTAAACTCACATAACTTTTCTCTACTGCAAATCTCACATTTCTTAGTGACAATTTTTTTTGTAATAATCGGAATATTTAATCATTTTACTGGTGAACACTTAAAAGTTTCCCTTGTAATCTCTAAATCATACCTCTCGGTTGACCGATTTTATTCAAACTTGGCACAATTACACTATTTCAATATTTCTCGTTTAGGTATAAAGCAAAAAAATAAACAAATTCTTTTCGGATTCAAAGGTTCTCAAAAATGTCTATTCCCTGTAGTAAATAAAGTACGAAAAACTATCAATTTTTTCTCTATTGTAGCGATAAAAAAAAGTGAAATTTTGTTTAAGTAGAATTTCTTTATGCAAGAAACTAAACAGCTAATATCTATCAATATTTTTATTTATAAATATAAAATATATATTGAAATAAACAATTTATTAAAAATCTATAATAATAATAATAATAACTATAAAATTACCAGTGACAAAAACTTCTGGGAATGTGGAACTGTTGGCTGCAATAGTAGCAAGAGCATCACCAACTCTGAATATTGTGCCCAAAATCATCATTTTACCAAGTCTTGGTTCAATTGGTAATTTAGCAAGAATTTTACCAAGTGGTGTCAATTCATCAGCTTTATCCAAACACTTCATTTCTATGGACAATAAAACACACACACACAATTATGGAAAACTTAAAATAAAACAATAACAGAAAAACCAAGTCTTCCAAAATAGAAAATACCAACCTCTAAGAAGTACTTCAGCTTCAATGACAGCATCAATTGGTGGCGGTTCTAATGCTTTACTTAGGAAATGTCCTATAGTACCCAAACGTAAGAGTTTAATAGAAAGTGCCAGCTGATGTAATGGAGTTCGAAACATTTCTGGAGTCATATGCTCTTCTAATCTTTCATATCTTCCCTTTTGAAAAAAAAGAAAAAGAAAATCTTGAAAAGCCAATTATAATTCATTTTGTTGGGAGGGATTAATTATTTGCTCTTACCCGTGTAAGCAATCGAAACGCATAACCAGGTCTAACACGACCGGCTCTGCCTTTTCTTTGTTCTAAATTTGTTTTTGATGCCCATACTGTTGCATAACTTGTCATATTATTGTGAGATGTGAACAATTTGATTTTAGCTTTGCATACATCAATAACGAATACTACATCATTTATGGTGATTGATGTTTCAGCAATATTGGTTGACAAAATGATCTAGAGAAAAATAAAATAAAAAAATGTAAATTTAGTGACTCAATTATTAAATGTAACTGAACTGAAAGATTAATCATTCTTACTTTTGTAACTCCTGGTGGTACAGGATCAAATACTTTTCTCTGATCTTCTCTCGGTAACTGTGAATGAAGTGGGAGAATCAGAAAAGCTGAACCGCCTATAGAAATCAAACTATTAACACATCTGAACATTGATTCGCAATATAAACACTTGCTAGGCTGATTGGCTATTTGGTTAACAAACTTGATATAATAGACAATCATAGTTTTTAGGACAAAAGCTAAGGTTCTTTGCCCCCATCATAGTTTGACAGAAAGTAAATTATATATATGGGACGTTATTGATTTCATGACAATATCCTAAATTAAAATATATTAGGAATGATCTAACTAAACGAGCTTCTTATGAGAACTGAAAAAAATTTTTGAAAATTTGGGAAACTTTATGCACAGGGTGGTAAAAAAAAAAAATGGAGATAATAAAAGTTGCTGAGGCATATCTCTAGAGATGAGAAATGAGTGATATAATACAGTAAAAAAGGAATAAATATTCAATGTCCAACTATTTGCAGTTTACATTTCAAATAGTAAGTATAAAAAAAGCGAGTATATACTAAACAGTAAGTATATATTCAGACGATCAAATTAAAAAAGAATACACTCAATTTCATAGGAATAAAAACTGGAAAATATTTCGAGTACATTCCTCAATTTATAGTCTGCTCTAAAGTAAGTATACTCAGATATTGTAGAATTTAAAAAAAAGAGAAGCTGATTAGAGGGTGCATTATCCGAGCAGAGACCTCTAAAAGAACTTAAATCATGATTTTTGAAAATATTATCTATCTGAACATTCACAGTGCTGCCCTCTTCAGCAATACGAAATGTATTCTCAAATTTGAGTGTACTCAACAGAAATGAAACTAAATGGTTCCTAATCGCCGATATCATTCCTTGTTCAACAAAATTAAGACAGTCAAGATGAAAACATATTTCAATTTTACTTACTAAAAATTGGATGCTGTTGTAAATGTTTGAGAAGTGCAAAAATTACATTCCATCCAGGCAAGAAAATCAGTACGGCTCCAGGTATTTCAATATTTTTAATATGTTTAAGAAGGGCCTGTTTAGAAAATAATTAAATGTATTATTAATCCTAATTTCTCTACATTTTGTTTATAGAATTATACATAATAATTATGGTGCTGAAATATTTAATATTTATCTAATTACTAGTTTTACCTCAATTAGCTCAAAACTGATCTCTTTTTCACTCATTTTTGAAACTGCATGCCTAGTACTTGGCGTGTATTCTTCGCTAACTTTTAAGTTCATATTCTCATCATCTTCTGCGCCTACATTTTCATCATCTTTATCTTTGTCTTTCTTACTTTTTCTAGTATCTGGTGGTGGAACAAAGTTCAACATTTCTACAATATCTTCTAAGAAGTATGCTGAAAAGAGAGAGATTGAAAGATAAACGAGATTTATTTGATAAAATTGTTCATAATTTCTCACAGAAATCTAAAAAGTTTAGGGGAAGAACTACTAACATTCGACTGGATACGCTCTACCGGGTACTTCAATAACTAGGCATCTGTTAAAATATTCAGAGAATAATGTTGTATCAATAGTGGCTGACATAAGTATCACTCTAAGATCTGGATATGTATGGACCATATCTCTAATAACAACTAATAAAAAATCCGAATTTACATCTCGTTCATGGATTTCATCAACAATAACATGTGAAACACCACGTAGTCCGTTTTCTAATTTGCGCAATAGTACACCTGCAAGAAAATAAAATCATAGAATTCATATAATTAATAGTTATGATGTTAGGCCAGTACTGTTATGTCGACAGGGGCCATACCAAACCTAGAATTGAACTGAAATTTTATGAAAGCTTAAGACCATAGCTTCCTCAGAATTCTCCAAAGTCAATTTTCCTAATTAGAAAAATAATAATTCAGTAAAATAGCTCTACAGCTCACTGTCCGGTGATGGACAGTGTTGTCTGTAACAAGAGAACACTGTCTGGAGGCCGGCAGTGCATTGAGAAGGCTCCTGGCGCCAATGACCATACATGTTGATGCGCCTTAAATTAAAAAAAAAAAAAAAATAGCACTTCCTGTTTACGGATTTTGACCGAAACCATATCGAGTCCAGAAGAACAAGTTTGTTGCTTCTTGTAATTTTTTTTCTTATTTATGATCTTTTATTCCCACATACAATAAAAAGCCATTGCTAAAAATATTTTTCTAATACTAGGTGGACTACAAAATTTGTATTCCCGGTCAATTTCGAATATCTGACTGTTCTGACAAGAGTGCAAAATATTTCCCTCTTTCAAACATTAAAGAGTAAGAAACACTTTGTTCTAAAATTATACTTAAACTGAAAATAGCATCAAACTTTTTATTACCAACAGTACAAAACATGATGCCTCCATATGGTCGTGGTAGGCAGGATTCAAATCTAACTGAGTACCCACAGCTAGTTCCTAATTCTTCAGATCTTTCACTGGCCACACGATCAGCTACTGATATAGCTGAAATACGTCTTGGTTGGGTTACAACTATATTACAATAAGCCCCCTGTCCTGATTGGATATAATCGTCCAGTATAAATTGGCATACCTAAACCAAACAAAAAAAAAAAGCAATCATTTACATATTGTTCTCTTTTATATTGAAAAAGTTGTACTTTAGGTATAAAACTAATAATAAAATCTAAAACTTACTTGTGTAGTTTTACCACAGCCGGTGTTTCCTCGAATAATAATTACTGAATGATCATTGATAGCTTCCATGATTGGTCCTCTCATTGCGAACACCGGTAGTGTTTCACGTTCTTTTATCATACTTTGAAGACTGGCATCACTCTGAAGATGTTCACGATATGTCGCACAAAGATCATCGCTAATTTGATCTAAGGTTGCCTAAAACAGTAATTTTTTTTTAATTAGTAACTTAAAAATTGTATTTATAAAAAGGGAATGGTGCGTGAAGATTTTTTCTTTCTTTCCTTTAATTCCCCTCAATGACCAATCAAAAAATTTCATCTAAGGATTCTTTATATTATACTTAGAACGTCTGAAGTTTTTTTTAATTTTAATAAAGTATTGCAAAATGGCATTGTCTAAATTTATAGGGTGGATATTACTTCTTGTTCTGATCGTTCATGAGGACAACCATCAAAGCGGGACATAGTGGTAGGTATCGATCATCCACTTCTCCCGGTTGCACTGGGGACAAAAAAGGCTGTCCATCATCCCAGTCCTGTTTAAAAGACGATGGAAGCAATCAAGCCGTTAATATGCGGAACAGGATCTCTCTTATGGTAACCATAGGCGGAATGGGTTCGTATAGCAGCGTATACCTCTACTGCTTTCCTTCTGCGTTGTATTTTCTTGAGCTCTTCTTGGTAAGAATATTTTATTACCCTTTTAACAGAGCAGCAGGAAAACGCAATGTCGGGTTGCGGCATTTCAGCTCCTTTTCGGGCTAGTTTATTTGCTTGCTCATTACCCGCCAAGCCACAGTGGGCCGTTGGAGAGATCCATTTTCCATCAGACTATTCATGCATTTTTTGTCTAGCCTCATCTCCGCATGATCAGAGCATGCTCTACTGGAGATAGCTAATATGGCGGCGGCCTGCGAATCAATAAAAAACACTTATAATTTCTATCTTCTGTTTTTGCCAAAACTATAGAAATAGCTTTCTATATAGACTTCCACATCAAAATTCGTGCTCATCTTTTCCACTGGCATAGAGCACTCAAACTCCCGACAATAATCGCTTGCCCTTGCATTACGCGTTGCCGATTGGAAACGTCTGAAGTAGGAGTTAGATATCCCACCACTTTCTTCCGTGTACTTTTTGAACTTCGATCGGCGATTGGAGATGTTAACATTATTTCTTATCGGTAAAGTTTTCTTCGTCGAATTTGGCTAAGCGCACTTCAAATTAATGAAAAAAATATATTAATAGGTGACAATACAACTATACACTCACAGTTGCAAGAGGACCTTCGTCAATGTTGCATCCGGTCCAAGCATTCCAATTTTGTTGGGGCGGTGACCAAGATACAACACCAGCTGATGTTTGCCGTTGAGAAACGAGTTCATCAAACACTTGACTGGAAAGTAATGATACAGGTTCTTCTGCAGTACCAGGTCCATTCTAATTGTGAAATGTGTGAAAAATCAAATTTAAAATTTTGTTTATAAACTGTTAATAAATAAAATGGCAAAAAAGAAAACACTTACAATCAATGGTGGTTTAATATCTAAAGCTTCAAGAATTCTATAAATTTGTTCAACAAGTTTAGGGGCAAGTTTAACTTCATAAGAGCTGATCTGTTCTGAAATTTTTTTCTTCAATGTACCAGAAAATGCTTCTATGACGCCCAAATGATACAATTGTCTGATGATACTCAGTGCACAGCTTTTGGAAGCTGTTTGTTTGTTGGATCCAGTCTCACGGCCAGTTATTGCTGAATTTGAAGAGATAAATTTATATCTTATATGAAACAAGTACGATGCTATCAATTCCATCAAAATATCCAAGACTGTCTTTATTTTGAATTCAATTAGTTTGAAAATATATATTGAGATTTAACATTTATTAATGGATTTGTAAGTTTTATATACTTACATCTTCCAAGTTTTTGAACTGGAATAGTCATCTCAGCAACAAATCCTCTAAAATATTATATTGAATATTAAACCCACAAGCAAAAACAACCATAAAAACATAACAATGCATAATATACATTATATTTATTAATTGAATAAAGCTTTCATGATATTCGGTTAGCCAAAACTTAGGAAAGATCCTGCAGGGAAAATCCAGGAGTTTCTGAGTTAACTCATTCAAAAATATTCGGGATAGAGGGATCAACAACCATGATTGGCGGAAACAACATTTCGTCAACATTAAAGCTATAGCCATTACACTTGTCTCATAGAAACTTGAATAACTTGACAATATTTTCTCAACTGCATTTTGTAATAAATGTTTTAGATCTTACACAAGAATCAAGAGAATTTTTTTAACTGGTTTTCATGTATAAAACTGATTTTTTTTTTTGGTGTTAACTGATACTACATGTGATATCAAACAATTTATCATGACATCAAGAAGATTGATCGATGGTTATAAAATGAAGCAGGCTATCACGGTATAAATATCTGACTCTCCTTCCCCTTCACTCCAGACTTAACCACAATTATCATAGAAAAAGTGTTTATTAAACAATGCCACTTAAAAGTAAATATTATGTTGTAACCGAAAGATTATGAAATGTTAGGAAACAAATCCTTAAACCCTGGATTTGTATGTTTAAATCATGAATTTTTATGTACATTGCCCAGCAATATTTCTAGCAACGATGCAACAACCGTATTAAAGCTTGTGGCTGGGCAAGTATTTTTATGCAACATATCCAGCAACACATTTGCATCTGTTTGGAAGAATACAGACTGGTGGCAGTATATGGCTGAATGGCCAAGAAGAAACATCATCTCATTAAACAGTTTTTATTGAATTGAACTTATTAACCGATGATAACACTAATTTCGGCAGCATTACTCTTTCTACTAGGTTATTGCGTTTATGTTTTTTTTTATGTAAAACAGAAAAAAAAATTGAATTGTAAAAGAGTTTCTTAATAGTTACCTGGTTAAAAACTGCAAACATGAACAGGTGTATTTTTGAGCGCTGTTTATTGAATATAATTAGTCCAAGAATTGAGAAAAAAAAAAATTCAAACACAAGAACCTAACCTAACTAAATTGACAAAATCACTGTCCGGTTTTTATTTATTATTATTGTATTTTTTAACATTGTGTTAAAGTCTTGTTTATTTCTGTTGTACTATTCTGTTTTTTATCGAGATAATTGCATATTGTGTATATATTCTTATAAAAGTTCATTTCTTTAGTTTGTAAATCCACAGCAGTATGAGAATAAATGTCTTTTATCTTGAAATCAATTTGATTATAAGTAAGGTTATAACACTTGGAAATTTAAGAAGAAAATAGGAAATTTCACACAATTTTAATGCCATAATAGTAAGTACAAAATGAGAAAAGAATAGAAACACAAACGTAGAGCGTAGTCTAAAATTTATAGGATGGTATTAACATTATAAAAATCTGGTATGAATAACTCTACGATTATACTGCAATTTACATAGTTTGAAATACTATTTCTCAACTAATATATAATTCTATTTAGTTGCATTCAATTTACATGAATAGATGAATCTAAACTTTATTAGACTTTTTTTTTTTGTAAGGAAAGCATAACCTTCAATAAATGAATTTTCCAGGAGAAATATTTCAAATAAAATTGGTAACATTAAATTGTAAAGATGTAAATCTTTATATATGTTAATTAATTTCAAAGAAAATTATTGAAGCAGTTTTTGAGAAATTCTCAATAAAATCAAAAATACATTTAAGTAAAATGGTACTTCAGTTGACCGATTTTGACCAAAACCTTATCGGCCCCCCGCCCGGTGCAACTTAACGAAATATCAAGGTTGTATGTACATTTCCACGACAAGCCAACAAGTTTTCAAGACTTATAGAAGTCCCTCTGCATGAACTTGATAAAATTTGCTCTGACGATGTATGAAAATTCGAAACCGGTCAAGAAAAAAAGAAACATACGTGCTATGGCGGACAAAATACCAGATGTTATCCAACATTGCGGCCCCAGCTACATATTCAACAATAATACATACCTATGTAAAATTTGAACTTTCTGCAATTTTTAAATTTTTTGAAATACTTTGTCCACACATACAGATTAACCACTACAAACTTGTTTTTCTCTATAAAGATGAAACTTCAGAAGACGGTTGTATTACCGTGGAAATTCAATTTATAATGCATTTACAAACAAAGTGCTGACCCATTGAGTATGCGATGTCTGTGTATAATGTAATTTTGTTTCACATTTTTTCTTTTTTTAATGATTGTAATAATATAAATTTATATTTAAAAATGAATTTATACTTACAACAAAATGATGAAAACTAACAGTATAGTAGCCTGAAGATTGCAACCTAGGATGGAAGAATCATCACCAACCAACAAATCTGATTAGCCGATCTGGAGCTAAAGATTAAAATTAAAAAAAGAGGAAAGGAATGTCTTATTTTTTTTTTTAATATTTTGGCAAGTTGGTGATGATTCTTCCATTAATTCTTTGTAATACCTAAAAAATCTATTTTGTAAATATCAACGGCTTCAAAACTGTGGATTTGGATGGATATGATTTGATTTGTTTCTTTTTTTTTTTTTTTGTTAATGAGCGTAAATCTTTAAACTGTATTTTAAAGAATTACACACCAAACTTGGCTAAATGATATTATGTAGAGCTTCAGGTATCACTTTGGAAAATTATACACCTAAAGAGAAGTACAATTTTCCCAATAATGAAAAATTTCAATTAAATAAAATTAGAAAACAAAAAAAGAAAAGGTGAAATTCTTTTGACATCAAAAAATTTCATCTTTTACAAAAAAGAAATAATAATTCCACAATTTGAAGCCAAGATTGGTTAAATAGTTTATAAAATTCGAATTAAAGTTTAAATTCTAGAATTATTTCAAACAATTCTATATAATACAAAACATTTTTTTGACTTTTTTTTTCTTAACAAATCTGAAACTGGATCGTTCCAGTTTTTTTAAGTGTTTTAAGTGTTTTCAACACCTAATTGAGAAAGAAAAGTTTTGACGGAAGAAGAATGGTTCTTTGCTATAACGACAAGAATAGCCAAATTCTTATAATGTATCCAATATTTTTGTAAGATCAAGAGAGAATGAACCATTTATTGTTTTACAACGGCTTGAATACCCCAAAGAAATGAGATAGTATCATGTCAAATACATACAGAATTGC
The DNA here is from genome assembly GCA_011037195.1 of Triatoma infestans. Lineage (NCBI taxonomy): Eukaryota > Metazoa > Arthropoda > Insecta > Hemiptera > Reduviidae > Triatoma > Triatoma infestans. The sequence goes on along the minus strand of JAAEAF010004624.1, from coordinate 88,298 downwards.
AGAAGTGTAAGGACGTTGGTCATAGAATTTTTTAAACTACGATAGATACGCCACCTGTCTTGCACATTACCTAGTGAAATGGCATCAGATAGAGTTCAGGAAGATGAACATCCAGGTTTGAGAAATTTGTGAACGGTTTATTTTTTCGAGGAGTGAAATATGGTTTATGCACGCTGAGACCCCTGCAGTGCCGGACTACCGGCTAAAACACCCCCTAGGCTTAGCCTGGATGTATTGGTGACCAGCACTACTTCAAGACTAGGCCTCTATCTTTACACATTGGGTTTTCCCCTCACATTACCCCCCTTAGCACTCGTCCAGGTCCTGTTTCTTCCGTTGAGGGATGTCTCTGACGTACCTTACTACAATCTGCCAGTCGGCCTCAACTTCCCAGAATATTTGGGGTCTATCGCCCAATCACCGCCTCTCAGCCGTTCCCACCGACTGCAGGAAAAAAACATTGAAAGCATCCTCTTTACTGTCGAGGCAGTAAAAACATTCCTCACCTTATGCCTTGTCTATTTTCTTCAGGTACGCCCTGAAATAACTGTGTCCGCTCAGGAGTTGTGTGATATAAAAGTCCACTTCCTCATGTGGCTTTTACCTCCTAATCTGGCTAGCGGTTTATCTGGCCCGCTGGTCTTCTTCCCCGCAAGCCTGTAACCCTCCGGAATTTCCTACTTCTTTTAGGAATTGGAGTGGTAATTATTAATAATGATAAACATTACTTTGGATCATTCAAAGCAAGAAGTATGTATCAAGAAGTTCGGAAACTCTTTTAATGTTACGGCACATAAGACATTTATATCATTAAATGAGAATCTATCTATTAACCGATCAATTCAATTCTATAAGATTATGTTCGATGCAATACTTAATGATGTGTCTTTGTTACCTATTGTGATCTGGACCGACTACTGTATATTTGTAATCAGCATTTATCTTGTGAACTTGTAAATACTGATGTAATTTGGATTTAGCATTTTCAACAGTCCAGTTTCCATGGATAGCAGCATTTAGATCTACATCTTCTGCCTATTTTTTTTTTTTTTTAAAGAAAAAATGATTTTTTTTAATTATAATAAAAAATCAATAATTAAAAAACCAAGAATAATAAACAAAACCTCTTCAACTCTTTTCTGTTCAGCAATTACGTCAATATAAGTTTGTGGTCTTTCAGCATCCGGACGTTGTAATGGGGTATAAGCTGAGCCCATAGTGCTTGGGCCCATTCCCGGTTGGAATACACTTTGTGTAGATGTCCCAGATCCAACGCCTTCTGCTATCGGACCACTAGGTCCTCCAACACCGACGACGCCAATGCTGCTTGCTACCTATTATAAGTATATCATTACATTAATTCGATTTTTAAAAGAAAAGAACTATGACCAATTTGAATAAAATATGTAAATATTGTACAGTACATGTAAAAAAAAAAAAAAAATTAAGGCATTTGCCCAAACCTCTGTTGGAACATCTTTTGGATTAACAATGTTCTGTCTAACAAGAAATTGTACAAAATCCTTAGCAGCATTGAATTGTGCATCTTTTTTGGTAGTTGAATTGCCGGCGCCGACATAATTAAATCCAGACACTCTTACTTCACATAAAAATCTTTGACGATGTTTTGGACCTAAAAACATTTTGATAATTTCAATAAAATAAAAACATACATATATAGAAACGAACAAAATACAGGGCCTAAGAAGAAGAAGTACAAATAACATTTGACTTTACATATGCGCTGGACGCTGCCCTTAGATTTTCTTTTCCTAGGAGCCTCTACAGGTCATTGTCAGGTGATGGACAAAGGTTGTCCTATAATGAAAGAACATTGTTAGGATGCCGGCAGTTCACCGAGAAGGCTCCGGCGGGCACAATAGACCTTTCAGGTCGCAGTGCATATCCCCTTTAAAAATCTATGCATATACCTAACTTCTTTATGAGGAATTTCACCAATGCCTTATTGAATTAATTGTTTGAAATGCCTTAAAAGAAACAGTTGCTTTTAATAGTCATGTGATTGTATTTCTTGCGATAGATCCATGTACGAATATTCTCTAAGGCTCTAGTGCATACACCGATCTATAGCTTAGCCTCTTATAGCCCTAATGAAATGAGAGCTAAAACTATATTGGTAAAAAGTAGCGGGTTTTACTGAAGCAAGAGAAAGTTGAAACAAAACACTAGCTTTCTCTTGGCGGCCTTAAAACTTTGTCAAGATTTAAAGGAATGTGTGACTATCTTTATTTACTGTCCCTGATTATTATAATTTTTTTTTTTTTTAACTTACGCTCAATGCTTTAAGAGGAAGTATTGCCTATTGGGGGAAGATTGTGTCCAATTTTCCATCGAGTTTTTACCGGTTTTGTGATACCCCTGAGTCCAAAAACTGGTTACTTCTTTTAAGTTCCACCAGGAGTCCTAACAATAAGGTTTTTGGACAAAATTGATCAATCGAAAGCGCCACTTTACTGAGTGGATTTTTAAGATTTTTTTTTCTGAAACAGCTCCCACAGAATTTCTACAAACTTGCTTTATTGACTGACTACACATACAAAGGACTCCAACATTTATTTGAAACATTTCATTTAAGGAGACTTTTGTGGGAAGGGTGGGATTATGCTTACATCTAAAATACTATTTCAATTTATTATACGATTTTATCTTCCATATAATATTAATAAAAATTAAATATATTACCAAAATTCCAAATTTGAATAAAATCGGTTTAACGGAAGTGCGAGACTTTACTGAACAGTTTTTTTTAGTTTTCTGACCATAATAACACCGACGGGTTTCATTCAATTTCTGTATAATGACTATACATACAAACTCACTTTTGTTTTGACACTTTTATCGAGAAAAATTCATTGAAGGGGGTTTTGAGAGAGGAGGAGGTTATCCTTTCTTCTGAAGTTTTTTCGCATACTATTACTTCACCCTTCTCTTCAAAAAAGTCGTCTTATAATGTTTAGATTCACCCATTCATATAAACTGAAGGCAACTAAACATCTAGTGAAATTAAATGTTTAAGAGATTATGTTAATTGCTATAAGAGAAAGTCGTGTGAGTGTTTCACGCCATTTTTTTTTTTTTTTTGTAATTGAAAACAATATAACAGGTTTATTAAAGGCAAGTCGCTATTTTGGCCTTTTCATCATACAATTTACTCCTTTAACAAATGTTTCATCAAAAACTAAAATAAGCCACAAACAAAAAATTTCGATCATGGAATTAAGCAATAACCATGTTAAGCGGCCCCTACACGGTCAATAATATTGACAATATCAGTATTGACAATACTACCATCAATCCTCGTGCTAACCAGTTTCAATACTTCACTTCCTTACATGATCAATATTATTGTCAATACTTTTGCCAATAAGTTTGCTCAGTAATTAGTACTTCTGCCACTAGGAGAGTAATCTACGTGGTTTTACTCGCTTATTTGCTGGTTTGTTCCTTTCCAAAATATGAATGATCGTACAAAAGCTTGCGTTGCTATTGTTTTGGCGCTTGGAAACGCAAACACTGGATGAAAGAATGGTCGAAGAAGAGGCATGAATATTCTCATTTAGTACTTTTGAAGGAAATCAGCCTCTGCGATGTTGAAGATTTCAAGAGCTAATTTCGAATAGATGAACCTACCTTTAACAAACTGTTACAGATGGTTGAACTATTTTTGAAAAGACAGAACCGAAATATGAGAGAAAATATAAGTGTTAAGGAAAGATTAGCCTTAACCCTGAGGTACTTGGCCACTTGACTTGAAGTTTTCAGTCATAATGTCCCCAACAACTATCAGCAAAGCTGTAATTTTTTTTTTTTATCCTACGCCCTGCCGGGCAGCTTTTTTAGCCATTCGGCTCCTAGCAGCCCAGTATAACTTATTTTTATTAAATGCAAGGCAGGACATGAGTCCAAATGAGAGGAGACCCATTTCTTCTTGGTCACATAGAAGGCATAGTAGTGAGTTGACACACCTATTCTATACAGATGGCAATGCTTTAATAGAAAACTGTGAAACCTTTTATATGTCCTACAAGACTTTGAAAAAATTACAATCAACTTTAAAAAAAAGAAGATATGATTGAAGTTTTATTTTAATACACAAATCTTTCCAAAGTAACTTTGTAAGTTATTGTAATCACTGTTGTTGAGGTTAGTTTCAACGTTTTATAAAACTACTGAACTGAGTATTGATGGAAGTATTGGTGCCGCCCTTACATAGTCAAGATTATTGTCAATATCCCCTCTAATTTTCAGTATTGATACATCCGGATTTCCATCAATACTCTATCAATACCTACCGTAAATACAATTTTTTCACCTTACACGGTCAATATTATTGTCAATATGATGAAAAATGACGGCAGCTTTATCCAAACCAATTAGAATTCTAAAAATTTAACATCTTAAAGTATGGCTTATATACAGTTTTGCAAATATATTTCTGTATAGATACCATAAAAATGGTTTAAATGTAGAAAAAAAAAATAATAATAATTTCATGCTTTCAGGATATTTTGCTAGACTTCAATAAAATAAAAATAAAAACTTGCTTTCTCATGGACGCTTACCAGTAGGTCTTACGTCAAATGTCGGCTCGGCGCCCTTTTTCACACACCATTGGTGAAAAAATGATTTCACATCAGACATCTGAAATAGCAAATAATCTATATACTGTGATGAATGGTTTACGAATTTTGTGGATTAATTAATCAATAATAGGTAACGTTAATAAAATATGAAATTATTACCTTGGATAGATAATACTAATTTTCATCAGCGGAGATCCTCCTCAAATCATCAAAGATGGGCGCCTCCAGCCGTTCAATCAATTATTCGATTACTTGCAAACTTGCCAGTTGTATATTTTCTTTATATTAAACGCGGTACTTAATCAGATTTTTTTTTTAAGTTGAGTAAACAATAATTTTAGTAAATATTCTGTTTTACTTAATATATACATATATATATATATATAATATGATTTCAATCTATTATAAATCTTAGAAGGAATAAAATGGTAAATTTATAAATTAAAGGGCAAGTACAAAATATTAATAAAGTATAATAAATTAAATATATAATAATTACTTAGTAACAATAAGTAAGGATAATAGTAAAAAATTTGTTTGTGCTCACCTAAAATATCGGATTGTGAAAACGTTATGTTATAACTATAATTTTGCCAAGAATATTATGATAATATTAATATTTCATAATAATTTATGAATTCAGCATATCACCTAGTTACACAAATAATGACAATAATTTTGTTTCCAGCAAGGGTGTAGCATATCACTATGACGTCAAATCAAGGAACTGTATAACAGCTGTAAATCTTTTACAATTTGATTGTTGAAGCAGCAGGTTATTGTAGTTATGTAATAATGACGTTTGTGTGTTTTGAATTAAGTTGTTAAAGTTGTGGGCATCAAAAATTTGTTTAAAACAACTAGCAAGTTAGTAAGGCATGCCTTTTTATTTATTACTGTTTGTTTGTTTTTATATTGCATAAAGTATCTTTTTTCTACTCAGAAAAAATAATTTCCCACCAAAGTTTTTTGATTTTTGTTTTTGTTTGAAAGAATAAATCAAATTAATTTTTAAGTATGTACATCTTCTCACAGTTTCTAAACAATGATCAAATGGTTTATTTATTTATTTACAATTAACGGGCCAAGAAGTCCTTCTGTAAGTATAGTAGTGTTACTTAAGAATATAAAAATGAATAACAACATATAAAAATGAAATGAAATAATTCGAAAATGTAATATGTAAAATACAAAATAATATTAAAAATATCTTATTGCATTATGAATATAGATGTTTTTGGTGTTCGTTACGACCGTTGTATTCAATGTTGAAAATGAATTTTGAGGTTCGGTCAAACAAAAGAACTCTTTTTTAAATTTCTACCGACGTTTCGGCAAATTTATTGCCTTCTTCAGGGTCTGTACAAAAGTTGAAATACATATCAAAAACAAGGACTAACAGAAAATATGAACTTAAACTAAATATTACCAGAATAAAAAATTTTAAAGTAAACAATATAAAATAAACTAAGTACAAAATATGATATATATAGAATCTCTATATTGTTTACTTTAAAATTTTTTATTCTGGTAATATTTAGTTTAAGTTCAGATTTTCTGTTGGTCCTATTTTTGATATGTATTTCAACCTTTGTACAGACCCTGAAGAAGGCAATAAATTTGCCGAAACGTCGGTAGAAATTTAAAAAAGAGTTCTTTTGTTTGACCGAACCTCAAAATCCATTTTCAACATTATGAATATACTTGTAAAATAAAAATAACATCGAATTGTTCTCTTCTGACCGATAATTTAAAAATCTCTACTATTAGCCTTACTTGCCTTACCATATTGCCAGAGCTTATTGAATTTTTAACATAAATGAGTAATTTTATCTAGGACTAGGTGTAAAGCAGTGGTCGTTAACCTGGTGGGCGATTCTAGCTTTGTAGTTTCTGTTATTTCCAACTTCGCTAACAACTTCGCCAGAATGCTTTTTTAGAATATATTTTTCCGATTCATTTTTAAATTTTATCATTTACCATTGAAACTAGTTAATAGATCTTAGAGGACGCTTTTTAAAGATACTCGTGAACGAGAAAATAGTGAATGAGTTTGTAGGCAAAGTTACGAGTGTGTATTTAGGAGCTTGGGTGCGCATAATCTAAAATATTTATAAGTGTTTTCGTTTAAATTTAAACTGAAGATCTTGCGGCTGAGGGCGGCCCGCAGTGTCCACTCAAGTATATATAAAACCCCATCACCTTCATTTCTGACCAACCCATCTAAACGTTTCTAAAAATTGCAATTTTAAAGACAATTTTTTTTTTTTTTTTATAGAAATTTGATTGTTAAGTTTTTCTGCTGCTGGTCAGGGATTGGTCTGATGCACCAGAGACAACCCCAAAACCTGAAGGACCAAAAATTTTATTTTGGGGTTACCTTCCCTCTTAGGTGAGCTGCTTTCCCCAAACTTCCGAGTACCATCCACCATCCTTAAAGCGGTAAGGACTTATAAAAGAGAAAGGTCGAAGGATTAGGTGTAGGACAAGGGAATTTCGGTCCGTGGACAATCGCCCCTTTAGTCGCTTTTTACTATAAGTGGAAGGCACTGAGGAGTAAATATACTTTTTGATTTCTAGTTGTGTACTATTGAAGTTCTGCGATAAATGTTAATGGTAAAATTCTTTGTATTGCATTTTATATTTGCTGTGAAATATTGTTTTTATCCTTTTAATAAATTTTAAAATGATAACTAATTATTTTTTTTATTCTAAGTTATTTCATAAAGTGGTATTCAAATCGTTAGGCCTTAAAATTATAATGAGATGTTTTTACGGCAATGGCCAGAGAAGTTTTTTTAAAGAAAAGAATTCTTTGTTGCTCTACGTTTCGGGTACCATTGGTGCCCCTGTTCAGGGGCCCTGTAAAATTTATTGGAGAAAATACCTTTTTTACAGTATTGTAGTCACTTCTATGTTATAATTTCTTCTATTAATATTTCTTCAATTTAACTTCTTTTTCTTGGTATAAATCTATGCACTTTTCTTTTAACTAAAATACTATACAAATGTATTTTGGTACAAAATTTAGGGTCGGGAGGTGGGGGACTACAAAAATAGAATGAAATCTTGAACAAAATTGATTTATAGATCAGTAATAAATCTAAACAATTAATTAAACTATTCATTTTGCTATTAAGTATCGCCTATAAATTCTTCTATGACTCTAGGAATCATTATGACTTCAGATAGTTACGCCATATGTTAACTTGTAATAAACCTTGAAATTCTATTATAAAATTAAAAAAATAAATAAATAAATATTTATATATTCACCTTTTAAAAAAGATGAAATCAAGTTTCTATTTAAGTGAAAGGAATGAAGATGAGTCCGAAAACAAAAATAAAGAAAAGAGTTACAAGGTCGTCCTTAGTTTAATATAATGTTTAGCTTTGGAATTGTCTCCTGTAGACAAATTTATAGCAATATTTAAAGTAGAATTTAGTAGTCATCAAACAAACTGGTTCAACACGTAGTTTTTATATATTTCAATCGCTTATGCTGACATAAAAAACGTCTCTGTAAATCTTTTTGTTTAAATTCTAAATTTCCTTCACTATGGTTAATTAATAGGGATATCGCTGATTACTGCTTCCTTCTTTTACTTCAATTGTATTTCCATAAAGTGCGGATAATGAATTGTAAAAAAAAAAAAAAATAAATAATAATAATCTGGTGTGAAACACTGACACGACTCATTTTAAACTGGATTCAATTTAATTATAATTCATAAATTTCTTCAAACTTAATTTTTTACCAAATGTTTAGTTCAGTTTTATATCATATGAGGGAAGGGAATAGCTAAGTGGTTAGCATGCTGGTCTCCCACGCGTAGGACCCGGGTTCGAATCCAGCTGTGCCACCCTTAGATTTTTTTTTCTTCCTAGGAGCCTCTACAGCTCACTGTCCGGAGGCCGGCAGTGCACTGAGAAGGTTCCGGGCGCCAATGACCATAGATATTGAAGCGCCTTAAATTAAAACGTTTTATATCAATAGCAAAAATCAAAACTTAATAAAATGACATTTTTGAGAACATCATACATTCCCCTCTCCTCCAAAAAACTTCATTAAATGAACTGTTTTTGAAAGAAGATTCCCAACAAAAGTGTTAGGTCTTTGTATTCATAGTTAGTGTAACAACTAGATGTTTTTATTAAAACTGATATAGCCTACTTAGAGGAGAACATAACCCCAAAATCCCCCCCCCCCTTAAATGGTTTTACCCAAAGAAATGTTTCAAATAAAAATTGTAGCTCTTTGTATGTGTTTAGTTAGTTCACATTCTTAGTTTAATTAAAAAAATCGTTGTGGACCGTTTTAGAGAAAATAACAGAAAAGTGAAAACTACTTTTCAGTAAAAACCCACTTTCAGTCAACCGATTTTCTTTAAACTCGGAATTTCAACAATGTATTTAATTCTGATTAATATTACTTAGATAATTAGAATTGTGTAATAAACTGAAATAACACTTTACAGGAACTATAATCCCGCCCTCCTCTAAAAAAAAAAGTACCCTTAAATGAATTTTCCCAGAGAATTGTTTCAAATAAAAGTTGTAGATCTTTGTATGTGCAGTTGATATAAATAAAGTTTAAAGAAAATCGTTGGAACGGTTTTCGAGAAAATTACAAAAAACTGTAGGAAAAAACTTTCAGTTAAGTGGTACTTCCGGTTGATGGATTTAGTCCGGATACCTTCGTGTCTGATGCGATGGTAATACCTAAACGGAATACCAAGTTTGAGCTTCCTGCTTTTCTTTTTTTGGGGATATTCTGTTCACACACACATTGTAAATGTAGAGGGGCGGGTGTTTGTGTAGTGGTCATGAGCATGGACTTGTAAGTGGGAGGACCCCAGTTCGAGTCCAGCGTATAACTGCTAAATTTTATATTTGTTTAAAAAATGTTAATAGTAAAGTAGGTGCTTCCGCCCCCGTCCACGACACCTAATTTGGTAGTTGGACGTTAAGCCCGCCTGAAAAAATAGGTATTACTTTACTTTATATTGTAGATGTAGGTTGTGGTAGGGATTATTGCACTGCGACCTGAAAGATCTATTATGCCCCCCGGAGCCTTCTCCAATGCACATCCGGCTTCCAAGCAGTGTTCTCTAGCTACAGACAACACTGCCCATCACCGTACAGTGAGTTATAGATACTTCTAGGAAGAGAAAATCTAAGGTCAGCATCATTGATGTAATTTATTTCTTCTTCATCATTCCCTCTAATTCATTCTCTCTAATTCTTTGCTTGACTCATTTCCATTATATACTATGTAAGTAATTGCAAGAGGACTTCGACCCAGGACACTGGGATGGTTGAGAATTTTGGAGATATTACTTAATACTTAACTTCTTGAGTATTAAAAGAAAAAGGAACAACCGATTAAGTAAGTAGATGTAGATTGTTGTAGGGGATTATCGCACTGCGACCTGAAAGATCTGTTGTGCCCTCCTGGAGCCTTCTCAGTGCACTGCCGGCCTCCAAGCAATGTTCTCTGGCTACAGACAACACTGCTCATCCCGTACCGTGAGTTGTAAAGGCTTCTAGGAAGAGAAAATCTAAGGGCAGCATGCTGCATTCGAACCCGGGAACCCCGCGTTGCTAGTCCAGCGCGCTACCACTGAACTAATCCCTTCCTTCTCCCTTGGCTTTCGCCAATTAACTAGGGACGGATACCCTAGTTTGTGTAGTGTGTTTGTCCTTGTTTATACAGTGTAGAGTGTATTTAGTTTATGTGTGTTGTGTACTGTTCTGACCAAGTGCATGGAGTACTAAGCTGTGGTAACCCGTGGGGTCGCTACTCCCCAAGTAACTGCATGCAACAGATATCTCTTGCGGGCTCACACATACTCACATACCTACCATTTTCTAAAATGCCCTTTTTTTGGACTCAGGGGACCTCAAAACATGTATTTCCGGTGAAAACTTGATTTCAAAAATCACGGCACGATCGCAATACTTCCTCTTACCATTTGATTATATGAGAAAGGACAGATGTATTTTTTCAAATGAAGGCGGGCAGTTGCAGAATATCAGAAGTGATTACCTAATCGGAGAATACTGAATCATACGTGTATTCGGAAGAGTTCACCGATGTTTAAGAGAAACAGGACCGTTTCCTATAGCTACTGCTGAACATGACCGAAATGGTGTTGATCAAGAGGAAACAATACTACAGTATATTGAACGCAGTTGTAACGGCAAGAGAGAGAGAAACCAAACGGCCAAGCCCGACCGAGAGAAAAACAGACTCTCTCTGGTACTCTCTGACTTAAGCAGGCTAGAGTGGGGAGAACCTGTATATAAGTCAGTGAGAGATCTAGACATCAATCTATCAGAATCAACCATACATCACATCGTGTCATACCTCTACTCTAACCCTATAAAATCATTACAAGTCCAGTGCAGTTTGTGTAAGCTTATAGCCATATTATAACAGTGCCTTCAGATCTCGTCTAATTAATCAATCCCAATTTCTCTCCTCATCAACTCCATTATGATGTAACGGCAAGAGAGAGAGAGCCAAGCCCGACCGAGAGAAAAACAGACACTCTCTGGTACTCTCTGACTTAAGCAGGCTAGAGTGGGGTATATAAGTCAGTGAGAGATCTAGACATCAATCTATCAGAACCAACCATACATCACATCGTGTCATACCTCTACTCGTAACCTTTTATTCTATAAAATCATTACAGTCCAGTGCAGTCAGTGTAAACTTATATTATAATAATGTCTCCATATCTCGTCTACTTAATCGATCCCGATTTCTCTCCGCCTATACAGTCTATCGGCTAGTGTGCGAGGAATTTCTAATATTAGAGGTGCTGAGCGAGAACATTACGTTATTTTGGCTTATACACCGTATCATTTTCAAAGTGTCCAGGCTGACCATTACCAGAAGATTTCGAATTGCGGATGTAGTTCTGTCATTGGCTCACTGTCCAATCAACATGTTATTGTATCATAATAATAGCCGTAATTCACATTACTGATCCAATGAAAACCAACACAAAACCTATGAAACACATTTTGAGCATAGATTTTCTTGATCATTGATTGTTCTTTTGGTATGAATTAATGCTTGAATTAGAGTGAGCAATTTTGGTACAAGGAAGTCGTGATCTTATCGAATAATTTTTTTTTTTTTAGGCATTAGCCTATAATATATTTAATGAATAAAAGAAAAAAAAAACACTTTTAGAATATAAAAGAGAATTGGTGACAGAACATTTTGGCATCATATGTACAAAGTTCATTTGTAGTGATGAAGAGTGGGTGGATCAAGATGCCTGAAAAGACCGCGCCTATTTATTTATTGTAATAGATTGAATAATAAACATATTTCAGTCTTCTTAAAATTATATAACATTCAGTTTCATGTAACTTAATAATATTAACTATCTATTGTGTTTTTCCATTCTATTAGAAATATTTTGAATAACAATTCAACAATTTATCTAAACTGTTCACGAACTTTCCATACAACGCCGAAGTAGATTGATATATTTCTTTGCTTCAAAATAAGCATGGAAAATTTTCAGGAGAAAACTAGGTTATCTTTAATTTCTCTTACAATGTGTGAGGTATATTGTTCAGAAGAGTTCACCGATATTTATGAGAAATAAGATCGTTTCTTAAAGCTATTGTTGAACGTGACCGAAATGGTGTTGTTCAAGAGGAAGCTATATTAGAATGTATTGAACGCAATCCATCAAGACGATCGTGTCAACGTTTCAACTTTGTATTTACACGTACATACACCCACCCACAGCTTCTGACATGAAGATTTCCGACAAAATCCATCAACCGAACGCGTGATTTTACTTTAAATGATTCAATTCAGTTTTTCGCGATTTTCTCGAATATGGTTCCAACGAGATTTAATGTTAAACTTCGTATGCGATCTTCACATATAAATGCCTATCACTTTTAATTGACTTTTATTTTTCTGAGAAAATTGATGTTTTTTTCGGCATAAGTGACATTACGCTTTCATTCATGTACCACTTCAGTGAAATCTATGGTACTATATAAAATTTAGATACGTTAAAAGCATTGCTAGAATTCCCTATTCAGAAAATCGATTAACCAGAAGTGCGCTCTAAAAGTTGGTTTTTGAATTTTTTATTTTTTAAATATTCTCGTAAACGCTACAACGGAAGTATCTCTTCTTTCCAAGTCACCCTAACAACTCATCCAAGGATTTCACTGAAATTCTCACGCAAACAAGCCATGTATGCTGCGATCCGTAACGAAAGGATGGACCCACCCCACAACCGTCTCTTCCTTCCATTCCCCTTTCTTAAATGAAGGGATCGAATATAAGCGAATAACTGACTAACATCCATTTTGAGAATGACAGAACCTGTAAATGCCAAAAGAACTGCCAGCAGAGCTGCCGTGGTGTCCTGGTCTGATACGGCTGTAAAGAAAACTGCAGAAATTCATAACTCAATCTTCAAAACAGAATCACTATCTCATTCAGACATTTTTTTGTAGTTCTTCAAGCCTAAAAAATTTAATAAAACAGGACTTTCTATTATCGACCCATCAGCTTCTTTACCATCGTAAAGATAAAATATTCTAAAGACTTGAACTGTATCATCCGCGAAGGTAGGATTGTATGAATGCTTTGGGATATCTGATGTGTAAAGGGTAAATGGAAGGGGTCCACGGATAGATCCTTGAGTTTAACAAAGTCTGATGAGCAGAAAGTGGCAAGTGAGAAAGAAAAGTTTTAAGAAGAATCCTGCGAGCTATAAGGACACAGGATGGCTATAGAATCGGAACAAATCAAAAAATATTCTATAGTAAGAACTATTCGGGGATCCTGGTACATTGGCTAGTCCACGTCCATCGGATAGAGAATATTAGAGGACCAAATTATGCATTGCATCATCCAGATGGTACAAGTCCGCTAGGAAGCCCCAAACTAAGATGGTTGCAGGAAAATGATCTGGAGATCATGAGTCCGTCAGTGATAGTAAATGTCGGTCAGAATCAGGGATAGGTGAAGTGAGCTGTGGTGGCTGAGGCTCTAGTCCTAAATGGACTATAGTAAGCCCAAGAGAAAGGATGAAAGTTTATCGGGATACACAATGTTGTGGCACAGCCCCCAAGTAAAAATAAATGAAAAAAAAATCTGCTCATTCGCAGTCTCACGATTTTTCTAACTGTAATTCACATAATTAAACTGATTAATTTTCTTTAAATTAATAAATCTTTCTAGATGTTTAATTGCACTTCACTTAAGAAATTAAATGAAGTCATCAGTGAAAATCGCAGAGAACTGAAAAAAACTGTTTCGGAAAAATCGCACTTTCGGTCAACCGTTTTTTTTTCAAACTCGAAAATCTTCGAAATTATGTTTTAAAGAGAAAGTAATAAATCAGTATTTTGAATTTCGCTCCAATTTGCTTTTTCTTTGTTTCATATACGTGAGTCATTCATAAGTAACGAGACAAATCGCTGTATCTCGCAAACGATTTATTTAATCAATTCAAAACTTTGGCTACTTTTCACATAGTCCCCAGCAACATTTATTCACTTGTCCCACTCGTTCTTCTAATTGGTGTATGCCTCTGGCATAAAATTCTATGGGCTAATCTCGAAGCCACCTTTGCACGTGATTTTTAACTTCTTCATTGGATTGAAAATGTTTCCCACGTAGAGCCTCTTTAAGGGGTCCAAACAAATGGAAGTCCGAAGGGGCGAGGTCGTAGCTGTGGGGGGATATGGAAGGATCTCCCACCCCACTTTCTTTGTGGGCGTCCATAAGTTTTCTTGGAACCCATCTCGCACAAGTTTTCTTGTACTGCAGCTTATTCTGAATAATGTTATGGACAGTTCCAACACTGGCAGGCACTTCTACAGTGATCAGTTTAACAGTAATACGCCTGTTGTTCTGAATTAACGCGTTAATGCGAAATTCAAAGGGAGGAAGTTGCGCAACTTCAACCGGTCGTCCAGGTTCGTTGCTCGTCATACGGCCACTTTTAAACAGTTCTACCCATTTGTAAACGTTCGAACAGTTCAAACAATTATTCCCATACACTTTCAACATTCTTTCATGGATTCGGCTACCTTTGATACCCTATGCAACTAAAAATCTAATCACTGAGCGTTGTTCTTCCGAGGTGCAATGTTCGAGCGGAGTCGCCATTGTTAACTGAATATATTTAAGGTTATGCTCACCAAATACTCTCGAACAACTGATGAGAAACTATGTGCAAGGATGCCAACTTGATGCAATGAAACTATTCTGTATTTCTGCGAGCTACTGCGATTTGTTTCGTTACTTATTGAATGACCCTCGTATTTCTAAGAACATGGCCGTGATGATTAAAAGAATTTTGCTTGGGATAGGGTAAAGCATATAACCTTTTTTACCAAAAAGCTCCTAAATTAAGTGCCTTATTAGCCACGAGCTGACCTCACCTGACCTAAAAGATAAAAGTAGAAGAAAGTAAAAATAAAAGAAAGAATTAATGGATATTAAATAAAAAAAATAAAGTGGAATGTAAGTGAAAGTTCATTCATTAGACTAGCTACTGCATTAACTCAACTTACCTGAGATTGATTACGGTCTCATCTTCCCCTTCTAAACTTTTTGATAGCTTTTATTAGGAATTCAGAAATTTCTATTTAGTAGTAATAATAGTGATAATAAACTAAACCAATAGTTCAAATACGTCATAGAGAAAATTTTACTAAAATAAAGATTAACGAGAAATTTAAACAACCATACTTAGCCCCATCGTAAAGAATATTTTTTTACTTTCTAAGAAGATCGAGAAGAATTTTCTTTAACAAATCCATATGCATAACTACTGCTCCTCCCTAGAACCACCCAAAATAATCCATTTTTTTCAGGAAAATATTTCAAATAAAAGTAATAAGACTTTATATATTTAGATAATATAGGAAATTTAAAATAAAATCGAGAAAAATCTCGAAGTACTGAAAAAAAATCATTCAATAAAGTCGCACTTCCGGTTGATGTATTTTCCCGGAAACCTTTGTGTCAGATGCGATGGGATAGTAGGTAGCCGGAATATCATGCGACTTTTCCCTCTCTCTCTCTCTCAACACACACACACACGCACATACACACAAACGCAGACCATTCTTGAAAACCGTTTTCTTCGTACTCAGAAGAACTTAAAACCAATAAACACTTAATTTCCAAAATCTAAACACGAATGCAATACACCCTCTTACAGCAATGAGAGAAAGGATAACAGTATATGATAGACAATCTGTAATAAATCACAAATAGAATTCATAATAATAGTCTTAGCTTATAATACATTTATACCTAAAGTCTAGAGTAGAATTGAATACGGTTTATTTACAAATAAAATCATAAATGCAATAGGGCTTAAGCCACTTGTTTTTAAGTATATTTTTTATAATTCAAAGAACTTAGATTGTAATTAACAATTTTGTTGTTATATAAGCATAGGGACTGCTTTCACAAGAGGTGAAATGAAGTTTTGTGTAAGATTATACATAAAAGTTGATTATGTTGGCAACATCATGGACAGCATGCATAATAATCGATAGGTGTCCATCTGGGAAAAGATGCAACCAATTTGTGACATTTGTTTTGGATTCTTTGTAATTTTCCATAATTAGTAGGACAAGTGTTTGACCAGACAGGAGCCGCACGTATAATAAAACTGAACTTATGTACAGATAGTATATTAATTTTTTTATTCAGAAAATTTAGGTTAGAATGGAAATAAGCTGCACATGAGGCCTACAGGCCTAAAGTCTAAAATGTGCTTTTTTAATGTACGCTTATTTTTCAAATTTTATCCCTGTGTTTTTTAACATAACGCATTGCCTGTCAGGAGCTGGAGCATGGTTGCAGGAGTTGGATAGAGGGAGTTCGGTGGCCTTGGCTGGTTTGGCCATTGTTTTCCAGTCCGAGTTGGTGGGCATTATTGAATGCTGCCGCCTTGTGGGGGAGGTGGCAGGGAGAGATTAAAGAGGTGCAGATATTCTCCGATAGTAAGGCCGCACTGAGAGCTTTGAGCAAGCCATGGTGGAGCTCGAAACTAGTGGAAGAATGTAGGAGAAGGCTCGGAGGGGTAAGGTGCCTCCGTGGATACCTGGACATGCGGGAATAGAGGACAATGAGAGGGCGGATCAGTTGGTTAGGGAGCGATCATCATTACCATTTTGTGGTCCTGAACCAGCCCTTGCCGTCACTAAGAGGTTTCGCGATAAACAGATTAGACATTGGGAGACGAGAATCTTGGAGAAATGCAAGGGGGACAAGCATGGGTGCCTCCAAGCTAAAAGATTTATAAAAGGAATTAAGCAGGGAGTTTCGGCTTACCTCCTCCAGTCCCTCAGCAGGACAGGTCTGAAGACATAGGTGGGGGTAGTGACTGGACACACCTGCGTGTCTAGTCACTTGTTTTTAACATAGGGAGGACGTCTAGTCCCACTTGTCAGAATTGCGATGACGGAGTCAGGGAGACGGTGTATCCTGTAATGGTACCGCAAAGATAATGCAACCACAGCAGAGAGAACAGAGAGAAGACAGGCCCTCTGAGGAGAGAAATTAGGTTTGATTAATTAAACGAGTTATGAAGACACTAATATAATGTAGCTGTTTACACTAACTGCACTGGACTTTATAATGGACTGATAGAATAAAAGGTGGGAGTAGAGATATGACACGATGCGATGTATGGTTGTATCTGGTTGATAGCCTCTGGATAGATTCCCACTGGCTTATATACACAGGTTCTCCCACTCTAGCCTGCTTAAGTCAGAGTAGTCTCTGTTAACCAGAGAGGGCCTGTCTTCTCTCTGTTCTCTCTGTGATGCTATTACATCATTCAATGGTGTAATGGTACCGCAAAGATAATGCAACCTCAGCAGAGAGAACAGAGAGAAGACAGGCCCTCTCTGGTACTCTCTGACTTAAGAAAGCTAGAGTGGGAGAACCTGTGTATATGAGCTAGTGGGAATCTATCGATCAGATTCAACCATACATCGCATCGTGTCATATCTCTACTCCCACCTTTTATTCTATCAGTTTCATTATAAAGTCTAGTGCAGTTTGTGTAAACTTATAGCCACATTATAACAGTGTCTTCATATCTCGTTTATTCAATCAAATCCAATTTCTCTCCTCAACAACTCCATTGTAATCACTATCCATGTCAGTGCCCCCGTTTTTCTGGTACTTGGGAGGGCACCAACTCTCGCAGAATTGCTTGGGCGCGTTTGAGTTTAAGGATATTCTGAGCAGGCTATTGGGGGAGACTATTTAAGGGGACGTTATGGGGGGCATCGGGGGCGATAAAAGCCATATAGGCTTAGGTCCCATGCCGCCAGGCACCCGGTCTAATAATAATAATAATAATAATTAACATAACATTTTTTAATAATATGAATCGTTAATAAGATCTTAACGGTACATTTGAATTATTTTCTTTTTAAGATATTTATCATTTAATTTATCATTAATTAAATCTATTTTATTATAATTTTTTTTTTATTTAAATGAACATTTTGTTTTTACATACTTAATCAATTTAAATAATCTCATGTAAATTTCTTACAGTAGATGTTTGAGAATATTCTCACCCTAATTTAACAAATTAAAAGATTGATTTATTCACAACTCATGGCGTTTATTTCAATTTACCGTAACACACAAATTTTATTCTATAATTACTGATTTAAATCATTATTAAAACTTCTAGAAAATTTAGTACATTTTTTTTTTTTACAAGGTCATTGTCAATCTCTTAGGGTTGATGATAGATTAAAAGATCTATGAGGAGGTCCTTGAGTAAATTGGATATTTTATTTTATATACCAATTTATTCAAAAATGGACACACACAATCAAAAGAAAAGACACTATTTTTACTTTCTCTTACTCCTAGCAAGAGAGGAAGTATTGTAATCGTGTCAAATTTTCGATATCGCGTTTTCACCGGAAATATCCGTTTTGAGGTCCCCTGAATCCAAAAAAGTGGTTTTTAGCAAATGCTCTGTATATGTGTGTGTGTGTACAGCATAGCTCGAAAACGAAAAACCGTAGAAAGTTAAAACTTAATATTCCGTTTAGGTATCACCATGGCATCTGACGGTGTCTCATCTGTTAAAATTCCTCAACCGGAAGTACCACTTTACTAGTTGGATTTTTTACTTTTTTGCGTTTTTCTCAAAAATAGCTACGACGATTTTCTTCAAACTAGGTATATCAACTACGCATACAAAGATCTACCACTTTTATTTGAAACGTTTCTCTGGGAAAATTAATTTAAGGGCAGTTATGGTGGAGAAGTGGGGTTAGGTTTTCATCTAAAGTGCTATATCAGTTTATTTAACAATTCTATCATCTAAATAATGTTAATTAGAATTGAATATGTTGTTGAAATTCCGAGTTTAAAAAAAAATCGGATAACCGGAAGTGCATTTACATTACCACTTTACTATAAATGATTTTTTTCACTTTTTCGCGATTTTCTCAAAAATGGCTTCGACGATTTTCTTGAAACTTCCTATATAAACTACACATACAATGATCTACAACTTTTATTTAAAACATTTCTCTAGAAAAATTCATTTAAGTGCAATTTTAGTGGAGGGGTGGGGTTATGTTTTTCTCTAAAGTGCTATCATAGTTGATTATACAATTCTATCATGCAAACAAAATTAATTAGAAATAAATAGATGGCTGAAATTCCGAGTTTCAAGAAAATTAGTAAACCGGAAGTTGCGCTTTTACTGAACAGTTTTTTCAGTTTCCGACTAATTTCATTAAATTTGTTATACAAACTATAAAATTTGTCATTATACTTTTGAGAACTGGAATAAGAGAAAGTTGTGTGAATGTTTCACACCAGATTTTTTTTATTTATTTTTCTAAAAATAACGTTGTACTGTTATATTTATTTTTCGTATAAATTAAATTCAGTTGGTTGAAAAGTAAACAAGCATTACTGGAATTGAGGAAGCAATTTTGGTAATTTTTTTTTTTTTTTATAGTACTTTTCTGCTCAGAATTAAATTCCATAAGATCCCTAAATGGTATACTTTTTTAAAATACAGCTTATATTTTTTAACATTTAATTCATTAAAGGAAAAGGCAGACTGTAATTTTAAAAATGACCAACTGAAAATGTGTAATCTAAAAAAACTTGTTTAATAATTATTAAAAAATAATGCATTTTACAGTGTAATTCAGATGCTGAATAGAAACATGTAAATATTGTTTAGAAATATCTAATGATGGGAAATAATGTAGTTAACAAAGCACAATGCATATTAATAATCGCTAAAATAGAAATCTATTTCCCATTTATGAAAGCTCATAATTAATTATAAATCTCATTATCTAGACAATTTTCCTTCAAAAGTAAGCCCCTGCTTGAAGCAAACCATATCCCTGCGGGTAACCTCCCAGCCCGTACAATAGAATTACTAAGCAGCTTAGCATTACCAGAATTCCAAATTTAAAGCAGCGGTTAACCGGAAGAGCTGTTGCTGGCTCGAGACCACAAAACGGCAAATATGGATTCCGCCTTAGCTAACTCGTCTGCACTCTCATTTCTTTCTATCTACCCCTTGGCGCTACGGCACTACAAAAGCCTGGGCCTTCTCCACAATCCTACTCCACTCTTCTCTTTCCTGGGCGTTGTCTTCTCCATCTTCTCACTCCCATTCTCTTCAATAATTCTTCCACATCTCCCAGCCATCTCAATGGGGGACGTCCTTTTCTACGGCTCCCTTCCAGTTTCCCTTCCAACAGCTTTTTTGGAATCCTGCATTCGGACATTCGTTCCACATGCCCCAGACATCTCAACTGGTTTTTCCTCACAAAAGCTACCAAGTCTGGTTCATTATAATTTGACGGAGCTCAGCGTTCTTTCTTATCCTCCAGCTCCTCTTTTCACAGACAGGTCCATAAATTCTTCTGAGTATCTTCTTTTCACATATATTTAGCATTCTCTCTGTTTTTTTTTTTCGTAATTACCCAAGTTTCACAAACATATGTGACCACAGGTATATAAATAAGGACCCTCGCTCTGTTTGTCAGACCTCTAAACTTTACCGGTTTCTGAAGTGCGAAATAGCACTTGTTCCCGGAAGCCAATCTGGCCTTAATCTCTTCAGAACTTTCATTCTTTTCTGTTACGAGAGCTATAGAAGTGACTGAATGTCTTGAATTCTTGGATACACAAAACACATA
Source organism: Triatoma infestans (assembly GCA_011037195.1). Lineage (NCBI taxonomy): Eukaryota > Metazoa > Arthropoda > Insecta > Hemiptera > Reduviidae > Triatoma > Triatoma infestans. Next base: position 67,467 of record JAAEAF010004624.1, on the reverse strand, counting down.
TTTTCTTCTATTCTTTTGGAATTTCTTGTTGTCCTCATATACACAGTCTTTTCATCATTTATTTGTAACCCCAAGTTAGTTGCAGCCCTTTCAATGTCCTAAAAAGCTCCTGCTAGCGCTGCTCTTGAGCGAGCTGATATCAGTATATTATCTGTGTACGCGAGATGTTTCGACATCCTACTATTTGCGTTTGTATCTAATTGCTTTCTATACGCACACATTTCCGGATACATAGAAAAGCTCTAGCCTGCTCCACTGAGCGAGGCCATTCAGTCTTTTCCTACATTAACCTACTAATTTAGAGTTCTAGCACGGCTTTAGTGCACTAACAGTGAATATCCTCACGTCTTTAGCTTTTCCCTGCCACTCTTCCACCATGCAGCAGCATTCAATGATCTCTGCCTGGAAAACGGTAGCCATACCATACCCTCTAAAGCCACAGAAACCTCCTTCCCCAGAGAGTCCAGTTTCTTTCTGCCTGAAGCCGTTAGGAGTAGCAGCAATTAATGCTATTACTTTTCTTACACCATTAGCCCTTCTGAATGTGATCTAGATAGAATTCCCCAAATTTGTCAGTTATAACTATGTAAACAATCGTAAGAGACTGCCATATGAGTTCTCATACCAGATTTTTTTATTTTATTTTTATAAACAAATAATAAAAAATAATAAAATAAAAAAAAATAAAAATCATACAACATGGATCCCATATTAGGAATTGAATTACGCGAGTTGTTCTTTCTTCTAGACAAAGCAAGTCAAACAATTCTAAATTCATTATAAAAATAAAGCAGTGTTAAGGTTATTAAAGTTAAAAAAATAAAGCAAGTCATATTCTTCACATTTTAAAGCTGAACTTACTAATTCTTGTAAACATTACCGACATGGTCATTTACTTTATAAATAACCAGTGTGTGGGAATACAGAACTGGGAGTGCCACTGAACTATATTATATTTACCCATTTACTTTATTCTTTTAACAAAAGAAAATTGAAAGAAATAAAAAAAAAAAAAAGTGCACTTTACTATATCCAATATAGTAATGGCGACACTGTCTTACAAAAAGGGAGGAGATAAGAAATACACAAAAGTTGGGAGTCAAGACTTCATATAGTTGTTATTGTATATACGAGCGCATCAACTTGGAAATATTTATTATCATAGACAAAGGTGTGGCCCTGCATACTACTGGCCAGGTATACAGACGTCTGGTCTTAGTGAAAGAGTGAGAGAGAGTAATGCGTACAAAAACAACGCACATACCTTCTTATATATATATACTCTTTTCAAACAATCAACTTTACAGAACAGTTTTAAAACATCCCCCACCCCTATATGAAATTACATTTGCTGTAAGACTTGAAGTAACCTTTCCATTAATAACCTTCCATCACATTAGTTGGAACGTTGGAACATACATACATAAGTAATAAAAGATATAGTATATTTCAAGTTATATATGTATTTTTTTTTTTTTTAGCTTTATTTTTAGCTATTTACTCCCTGAGTTTTCAAACTGCCCGCCGTTCCTTAATTATATCTAACAAAATAAAAGTAAAAACCAAAGCATACTTAAAATGAAGCAAAAAGAAAACAATATATCATATGACTTTCTTTTATTGCAAGTTTTTGCTCATAAATTTTTGCTTCAAACTTGCAATTTTTACTGAATTCAACTGGCTTTAATACTAAATTTTTATAGCTGGGTGAGCTTAAAATAAAATGATACCTGAGGCACGCGAGATTTCCCTTCCACTCTTTCAGAACCCCAATTTTAATTTTTTCTTTAGAAAAACATTACAAACAAAAGTGATTAGATGAAATGAGAAAAAAAAATGAAATGGAAAATTTTGTTCCTGTTCCGGGACATAAGTCCCTTAGGAACAATAATACAAAATAAAAGTGTGTTCTGGCCTTGACAATTATATACATATCATTTGTAATTATTGATAACAATAATTATTGAAAATTATTTAGTCATGAATGATAAGGAAGAGGGAGGAAACTTCTAGGGGTTCGGAGAGACTTGTAAGGATAAGAGGTGATGAAAAAGACGGGTCTTGAAGGTATCAGTAGTGGTGGCACGATGGATAGACAAAGGTAAGGAGTTCCATAGATAGGTGGCACGGATTACAAAGGATTTTTCAAAAGCGGATGTATGGGGGGAGGGAGTATGAAGATCGGAAGGACGGGAGCGAGTGTTACGGGAGTGGACAGACGATTTAAATTTCAGAAGTTTGAAGATATACGAGGGTCTCTGAGATTGGATGACTTGAGAGAGAAAAGAGCCTAAGAAGTACTGGCGACGATAGATAGGGAAGAGCCAGTTCAACTCGTGGTAGAAGTGCGATACGCGGGAGTCTCTGGGGAATCCGAGGATGAAACGAATAAAACAGTTCATAAGACGTTTAAGTTTGGCCTCGAGATCCCCAGAGAGTCCCCCGTACACTAAACAACCATAGTCAAAATGGGGGAATATAAGGGAGGTCACAAGGAGTTGACGGGTCTTCGCTGGGTGAAGACACCTAGATTAGGTGAAAACAAAAATTTGTTGGCTTATCGACCAATTCTAGGCAAAAAACAAAAAAAGTAATTTTGTAATTGTTTTTTGTTTTTTAGCTTGAATTGGTACGTAAGCCAACAAATTCTTGTTTTACCGTACAACTAACGGCCAACAAAGAAAAATCATCTGGTGATTAGATTAGATTAGTTTGGGGAGGGCCAAACGCCTCATTCCACTGCGACCTTCATTGAGAGGTCTATTGTGGATCCCCTGGGTTTATAGCACATCCCTCAGCTTCTCTTTCTTAATCAGGCCTAGCAAAGCTGAAAGTGGCTCCGTCATGAAGCTCATGGCTTCGGGATTGCTAGTTCCCAGTTGAAGAAACCTTGTCTCAACCTTGGTCTCACAAAGGATGTGTACCGGGGTTTTCTCCTCGGTCCTGCAGAAACGGCATAATGCGTTGTCTGCAAGTAGTAAATTCAGCCTGCAATGTCCTATAAGTAGACCCACTATTAACCTTATATCCCTTCGGCCATAGCTCAGTAGGTCCTTGGTAAATTTAGGCAAATGTCTCTTAATAAAGTATTTAGCCTGAACAAAAGTGGTAGGTCTATAAATAATATTTACAGTTAGTATACCAAGTTCTTTGAACTTTAGTTGATATCTTTATCGAGGAATCGTAGAAAACTGAACAAACAAAAGTCTGTGTATGGAAACACACACACACACACACGACTTTCTCTTATTCTAATCAAGACAATTTTCTCTTTAAAATTGCAACGTTACAATGTTTAGTTGGGCGGGCCATAAAAATGGTGGTGGAAATTTTAATTGCGATATTATTTGAAGCGCTCTATATCAAAACCAATAAAGCTTATGCAAATTTAAATTTAAACTAACAGTTCTCCATCCCCTCTTTAATGGGATCCGAACATTATAGATTCATAGGATCCGAAAAGCGGAGAAACACAAAAATGAATTAAAAAAAAAAAGTTAGTGACTACTCTTCATCAAGGCTAGATTAGGAAGGAAAAGTTCAATCCATATAAATAGAGCGATTCAATACAGTTCAGGGAGTTTACGACAAGTTTAAAATCAGCAGCAATCTATTATCTTCTCATCCACTCAGCCAGTCTGTCTCTTTATATTTCTCTCGCTAACTGGCTTCTATTTTTACTGTAAAGTCCTTGCAGTTTATGTGTTCTATTTATTATGCAGTGTTCAGCATATCATCTAGTTTATTTCTCCAAAATCCATTCTCTCTCTAATTCTCTCTCTCCTTCTCACATCCATTGTACCCTCTAAAATTATTTTTTCAGAAAAATGTTTCAAATAAAATTGATACGTTTTTGTCTATGCAGGAAGCATTTGAAGGTTAAAGAAAATTATTCTAAACTATTTTCGAGAAAATTCAAGGAAAAAACAACAGAAAAACCTACTCTATAAAATCGCACTTATGACTTACCGCTTTTCTTCTATTTTCTAATTCTATCATTGCTTCTAATGTACATTAATATTAATTAGGCGATAAAACCAATTTATTGTACCTACTGAAGGAATATTTAATATTTAAAGGAAAGCATAATAATGCTAGCGTTCCCTCAGGACCCCCAAAAACTGAATTTTCCCAGGAATATGTTCCAAATAAAAGTGAAAGGTATTTATGTGTGTAGATAGTATACTATATTGGAAAAAAATAATTAGTCTGAGCTATTTTCAAGAAAATGGCGGTAAACTAAAATAAACATTCAATAAAGGGATCGAAAAGCGGAGAAACACAAAAATGAATTAAAAAAAAAAGTTATTGACTACTCCCCATCAAGGCTAGATTAGGAAGGAAAAGTTCAATCCATATAAATAGAGCGATTCAATACAGTTCAGGGAGTTTACGACAAGTTTACAATCAGCAGCAATCTATTATCTTCTCATCCACTTTAATAATGGATTTTCCGATTAATGGATTTAGCCTATTTGTTTTTTTTATTGTCTGTGGGGAGGGACCAAGCCCTATGCTATCCAAAGCCCATCTGGGCCGATATAGCTACCCCAAAAGATCGAAGCCTTCTCAGTGCACTGCCGACCTCCGGACAGTGTTCTCTCGTTAAAGACAACACTGTCTATCACCAAACAATGAGCTGTAAGAGACTCCTAGGAAGAAAAAAAATCTAAGAGTAGCAGCTGGACTCGAACCCGGGTCTTCCGCGTTGCTAGTCCAGCGCGCTACCACTGAGCTAATCCCTTCCCTACAAACTTTCGTATTTGTTGCGGTGCAAGTTTGATTTTTTTCATTTTTGGCATATTTTGTTCACACAAACACAGGCATTTACAGACCATTCACAAAAAAAAAAGCTTCCGTCCTCAATGGAAATGTATTTCCCATTAAAATCTATTTTTATAATTTGGCACAGATCACACAGAGAAAAAGAGAGACCAATTTAAAAAAAAAACAACAAAAAAAAACACTTTTTCGAACCCAGGTTAAGTAACTCAAAAATGGAAATAAATTTTTCAGAGAAGAATGATTTTCAGAAAGTTCGAAGGGGGGGGGGAATTGTGTCCTTTGATTTGAAGAATGGTTACAAGAATGATCAAAACGCCTACTTATTAGACTACTAAATCATATCCATGTATCTGCTATGTGCTGAAAATTAACATTAAATTAATAAAGAATAAATAAGTTTGATAACAAATTTGTTGAGCAAAAGTTTGATAAGAAATTTATCAAATTTATCGTTATAATTTATTAACAAATTTATCGAAGTTATAATGATTGCAATTAAGTGCAGTAGTATGAGAATAAAGCGTGTGAATGTTTCAATGACAAAATACATTCTGCCAGCCATATTTGGAAATCATAACCGGTAAAATAAAGACTGTGCACTTTAATGTACAATTGTCGTTAAGGCAATAATATTAAATGTTCCTAACATGCTTGTTTATGAGAATCTGTTAAATTAATTTAATGCTGGCCAATTTTATATATACACATACAGGGCTGCCAACTGGGAAAGATAAAAAAAAAAAAATGCACATTTTTTAAAAATATTTAATTTTGATTGTCGTCAAGTTATATATTATATTTTCCATAAATATGGAGCGATAATATTATCTGTGATGGATACATTTAGTTTTGTCTTTTCAGATGAAATTCCGCTTAGCTACTTCCGAATCATCAAACATTTTTGTTAAAACTTTGTTCGTGCCAAGCTTCAGAGTTAAAAACGAAAATGTTTTTTTTAATATATGAAAAGCTAAAGTTACTTCAACAGCTCATTACTTTGTAATCCAGAGGTGAATATTTTTTAGTAAAAAAAAATCACATATTCGGATGAAACTGACGTGTTGCATACAAACCGTGCATATAGCCTGAGATTATGAATTTGGCGATTGGTTTAAACGTAGTTCTTCAGTAAACAAACACTTCTCGTTTACTCATTTCAGGGCAAAAATTAAAAAAAAAACAAATCAAAGCAATTAACTAGAATTTATTATAATTGTATTGCTATTATTATGACTTGAAACTTACATAATTTTTACTTTCTCTTACTCCTAGTAAGAGGAAGTATTGTAACGGGTCAAATTTTCGTATCGATTTTCACAGGAAATATCCGTTTTGAGGGTTTTCCCCCTGAGTCCAAAAAAGTGGTTTTTTAGCGAATGGTCTGTGTGTGTGTTGTGGTGTCCTGTGTGTGTGTCTGTGTGTGTTCTGTGTGTGTCTGTGTGTTGTATGTATGTGAACAGCATAGCTCAAAAACGAAAAATCGTAGAAAGTTCAAACTTGATATTACGTTTAGGTATCACCATGGGATCTGACGGTGCGTTATGTGTCAATATTCCTCAACCGGAAGTACCACTTTACTAGTTGTTTTTTTTACGTTTTTGCAATTTTCTCAAAAATGGCTCCGAAGATTTTCTTTAAACTTGTTATATCAACTACACATACAAAGAGCTACAACTTTTATTTGAAACATTTCTCCAGAAAATTCATTTAAGGGCACTTCTGGGGGAGGGGTGGGATTAGGTTTTCATCTTAACTGCTGTTTTAGTATATTAGACAATTCTGTCATCTAAATAATGTTAATTAGAATTAAATATGTTGTTGGAATTCCGAGTTTGAAAAAAATAGATAACCGGAAGTGCGTTTTTACTGAAATATAATTTTCAGTTTTCTGGTATTTTCTCGAAAATGGCTCCAACGATTTTCTTTAAACCAGTGTTGTTAACTATACATATAAAGAGCTACAACTTTTATTTGAAACTTTTCCCCTGATAAATTCATTTAAGGGGACTTTTGGGGGAGGGGGTTATGTTTTTCTTTAAAATGCTATCACAGTTGATTATACAATTCTGTCATCCAAATGGAAATAACTAGAAATTAATATATGACCCAAATTCCGAGTTTCAAGGAAACTCCGGACAGTTTTACTGGACAGTGTTTTCACTTTTCGACGAATTTCATTAAATTTGGTACACTAACTATAAAATTTGTTAATTATAATTTTGAGTACTGGAGTAAGAGAAAGTTGTGTGAGTGTTTCACACCAGATTTTTTTATTTACACGTCAGATTAACGTTTGTTATTACAATTTACAGAGAAAGTGGATGAAAACAGGGTCACAAAAAAATCATAAACATTATTACCAGAGCGGCTGCTGGAAGCCCAACTATACAATGAATCATGTAGATTCTTCTGATTCTAGATTGTTGTAGGGGATTATCTTTGTGCGACCTGAAAGATCTATTGTGCCCCCCCCGGAGCCTTCTCTAATGCACAGCCAGCCTCCAAGCTGTGTTCTCTAGCTATAGACAACACTGCTCATCACCGTACAGTGAGTTGTAGAGGCTCCTTGGAAGAGAAAATCTAAGGGCAGGCAGCATGCTGGATTCGAACCCAGGACCTCGGCGTTGCTAGTCCAGCACGCTACCACTGAGCTAATCCCTTCCTTCTCCCTTGGCTTACGCCAGTTAACTAGGGACGGAGACCCTAGTTTATGTACTCTGCTTGTCTTGTCTGTAAAGGTGTAGAGTAAAGTATTTAGTTTAAGTATATTGTGTACTGTTCTTACGAAGTACATGCAGTACTGAGCTGTGTGGTAACCCGTGGGATCGCCTACTCCCCAAGTAACTGCATGCAATAGATACCCCTTGCGGGCAATGAATAATATAACAATAAAAAAATAAGTCGTGATATGTGTACTGATAGATAAGTGGGGTAGTAAAACAAGACGTATGAAATTATTGACGATCACTCGCCAATTTCGGCTTTATTTATATCCACTGAATTTTTGAATAACAAAATATTTTTATTTTTTTTGTAATTTAAGGCGTGTCAACAACTATGGTCATTAGTAAGAGAAAAACTGTCCATCAGCTCCTAAGAAAAAAATTTTAAGGGCAGCTGGACTCGAACTCGCCTCTTCCGTGTGGGAGTCTAGTAACGCTAACCACATAGCTAATCCCTCCCCTAACAAAATATTTATAAGTCGGCTAAATAAAAAAAAAAAAAAGAGAACATTTTGAGCCTATATTTGAAAAAAAGAGAGTGAACGAAAGAATTTTGTTTAAAAAGAGAACTCGTTCTCTTGAAGAGAGACTGTTGGAAGCCCATAATACGAGTTGGAGAAGTCGTATATACCCCTCGGGAGTGGGGTACCGCCTATTTGGCGCCTTCTGCGTCCAACTTTTCACCCTTCTTAATATTCTTAAGAAAATTCTGTGCCAAATGACGCAAGCCGCTTGCTTGAAAATCTGCCCAGCAGAATTTGCAATATTAACGCATTTCACAAAAAAACATTACCGTTATTCGTAACCGTTAACGGTACAAAAAATAGCTTAGTTTTTTTTTATAGATATGGAATAGATATAATTTGTTATTTTCTTGAAATTTTATTTTTTTTTTAGTCGCAAATTTTCCTATTAGTAGTTTCCTAAAATTTCGAGGTTGAAAAAATTTAATTAATTTTTACACAGAAAAGTATTTCTTTAACAATTTATTGTATAAAAAAAACAATAAACAACGTAAATACAGGAAACATTAATAAACTTATTCAATCAAGTTTTAACGAAATAAAAAATGTTTTTTAAAAATAAGTTACGCGTAATAAATTACTTCCTTCCATAAATGTAATATATGAATCCAAGATTAAATCATTGATTTTCACCTTGGATTTTGTTTTGTTTATTAACAAAAATTTGACGTTTTTATATTATTTTTATTGGTAAACATCATTAATTCATGCATGAAATAATTAGGATTCAATAATTTTTTTCTTTTTGTTAATGAGGAAAGAACATTCATTAATTAGACACACTAATTACTTTTTTTTTTACTTTCTCTTACACCTAAAAAGAGGAAGTATTCTAATTTTGTCAAATTTACGATATAGAATTTTCACCGGAAATATCCGCTTTGAGGTCCCCCTGAGTCAAAAAAAAGTAGTATTTATCAATGTGTATGTGTGACAGCATATCTCTACTACGGAAAAATCACTCAAAGTACAATTTTAATATTTCGTTAAAATGCTAACCAGAAAACCTGAACATAAGCTTTTTTTGTAAAAGTCGTTCAACCGGAACTGCCACTTTACTGAGTGATTTTTTTAGATTTAATTGATTTTTGATTTTTTTAGTTTTTTGTAATTTTTTTTACTCTTTTATTTGAACCATTTCTCCTGGAAATACTTCATTTCTTACACAATTCTGTCATCTAAATAATAATATTAATTAGAATTAAATACGTTGTTGAAATTCCAAGTTTGAAGAAAATCGGATAACCGGAAGTGTGCTTTTTACTGAACAGTTTTTTTTTTCAGTTTTTGCGATTTCTTCATAAAAGAAATCTAATGTGAAACATTCACACAACTTTATCTTACTCCAGTTCTCAAAATTATAATTGACAAATTTTATAGTTTGTGTACCAAATTTAATGAAATTTGTCGAAAACGGAAAAAAACTGTTCAGTAAAAGCGCAACTTCCGGTTTACTAATTTTCTTGAAACACGAAATTTTGGGCCATCTATTTGTTTCTAATTAATTTTGTTTGGATGATAGAATTGTATAATCAACTATGATAGCACTTTAGAGAAAAACATAATCCCACCCCTACACCAAAAGTCTCCTTAAATGAATTTTCCTAGAGAAATGTTTCAAATAAAAGTTGTAGATTTTTGTATGCTTAGTTTATATAGAAGAAAATCGCGAAAAAGTGAAAATATCATTTAGTAAAGTGGTAAAGTAAACGCACTTCCGGTCATCCAATGTTTTTGAAACTTGGAATTTCAAGAACATATTCAATTCTAATTAAAATTATTTAGGTGATAGAATTGTTTAATAAACTGAAATAGTACTTTAGATGAAAACCTAACCCCACCCCACCCCCGTAACTGCCCTTAAATGAATTTTCCCAGAGAAATGTTTCAAATAAAAGTGGTAGATCTTTGTATGCGTAGTTGATATACCAAGTTTGAAGAAAATCTTCCGAGGTATTTTTGAGAAAAAAGTAAAAAAATTAACAAGTAAAGTGGTACTTCCGGTGAAGGAATTTCGACAGATGACCCAGTGTCAGATGCCATGGTGATACCTAAACGGAATATAAAGATTCATCTTTCTACGGTTTTTCGTTTTTGAGTTATGCAGTTCACATACACACACATAACATACATCATTGCTAAATATCTCTTTTTTATACTCAGTGGACCTCAAAACGGATATTTCCGGTGAAAACTCGATATCGAAAATTTGACATGATTACAATACTTCCTCTTACTAGGAGTAAGGGAAAGTAAAAACACCAACGAATTTCATTAAATTTGCTATACTAACTATAAAATTTTTCAATTACGTTTGTTTGTTTTTTTTAGTTTTTTTTCCAAAAGTTAAAGCTGAGATCTTTTGCACCTACTGAACAAATCCCTAATCCGCTCTAACCTAGCCTAACCTATTCATTCACATTTTCCATTCGCACAATATGTCGGAGCGTCAATCCCGGCTTAAGGCCCACCATTCCCAAAATTCAGTTGCTCCCAAATGCAGAAGACAGATTACGCAATCAAGACTGTGTTGCCATCCCTGTGCGGCATTGGTCCCTGCATACTATTCGCACATTAATCTCACACTAACCTATCTCTAACCTATCTTGCACATGCATGCTAATAAATACATTCATTCTAATAAATACTCCCATACTAAATTAAAAAAATCTGGTGTGAAACACTCACACAGCTTTCTCTTACTCCAGTTCTCAAAATATAATTGACAAAGGTTATAGTTTGTGCACCAAATTTAATGAAATTTGTCGAAAACTGAAAGAAACTATTCAGTAAAAGCGTACTTCCGGTTTACTGATTTCCTTCAAACTCGGAATTTTGGCCATCTATTTATTTCTAATTAATTTCATTTGGATGATAGATAGAGTTGTATAATCAAGTATGATGCCACTTTAGAGGAAACTGTAACCCTACCCCCTCTCCTAAAGTGCCCTTAAATGAATTTTTGCAGAGAAATGTTGTGTATAAAAGTTGTAGATCTTTGAATGTTTAGTTTATATGTGAAGTTTCAAGAAAATCGTCGGGGCTATTTTTGAGAAAATCGCAAAAAAGTGAAAAATCATTTAGTAAAGTGTTAAAACAAAAGCACTTCCGGTTATCCGATTTTCCTCAAACTCGGAATTTCAACAACATATTTAACTCTAATTAACATTATTTAAATGACCGAATTGTGCAATAAACTGAAATAGCACTTTAGTGGAAAACCTAACCCCACCCATCCCCCAAAAGTGCCCTTAAATGAATTTTCCCAGAGAAATGTTTCAAATAAAAGTTGTACTCCTTGTATGTGTAGTTGATGTACCAAGATTAAAGAAAATCGTTGGAGCCATTTTTGAGAAAAACGCAAAAAAGTAAAAAAAAGCAACTAGTAAGTAGTACTTCCGGTTGAGGAATTTTGACAGATAACGCACAGTCAGATCGCATGGTGATACCTAAACGGAATATCAAGTTTCAGCTTTCTACGGTTTTTCGTTTTTGAGCTATGCTGTTCACATACACACACACACACACCACACACACACACACAACACACACACACGACCATTTGCTAAAAAACCACTTTTTTGGACTCAGGGGACCTCAAAACGGATATTTCCGGTGAAAACTCAATATCGAAATTTGACACGATTACAATACTTCCTCTTACTAGGAGTAAGAGAAAGTAATGTTTATTGCAATTGTGGGAAATTTTCACACACACACACACAAAAGAAATCCTATTTCTTGAGGTCGCTAAGTATGAAAGAAATGTTTTTACCGAATAGTCCAGTTTTTGTGTGTGTGAACAGAATTATCTCAAAAATGAATACTTGATTGTTCCATCATACTCAGAGTATGTTATAAAATGTATTTCCGGTATAAATAAATCTCATAAATTTGAATCGATCACAATACTTCCTCTTACAGTAGTAAGAGAAATAGATAGCTAAGAATAACTTGAGATCAGATACATAATGCATCTCTACAAAACTATAACCTAGAATTGTTTGGTTGTAGTACCACTATTGGAATAAATCTCCCGCTCAATAATAGGTTACCAGTAAAATAAAAAGTGTTCGGAATAAAGTCTTAACACCCTACTGACATTTATTACAACAGTAAGCTATAAAAAAGAGACTTGTACATAAAAAATAAAAAAAAATCATTGATCTGTTTTTGCTGCTACATTTTTTTACAAAAACCAAATGTGAGAGTATACTCGTCTATTATATACAAGCAACAATGAATTCCTTTTTCAACTACAATCCCTTGACTTCATACTACACTGGAATTACTGACTAAGGGTCTTTTCTTATCTTATCGTAGTGTTTTTTATATATATATTTCTTTTTCTTCATATATAACTACAGTTATATGAAAACATATGTTGCACTTTACTTTATAAAACTAACAAACTAAGTGAGAAATACAAACACATAGAAATCTGTTTATTTTTTTCACTTTCTCTTAATCTGTAAGAGGAAGTATTGGGGTAGTGTCCGAAACTTTCTAAATCCTGTCAAACTGGAATACATGTTTTGATGAGGACTTTTGAGTAAAAAAAAAAAAAAAAAAAAAAGTAACGAGACAAATCGCTGTAGCTCAGAAACGATTTTTATTTAATGATTCCAAAATTTTGGCTACTTTCACACAGTCCCCAAGCAACATTTTATACACTTGTCCCATAGTTCTTGTAATTTGTATATGCCTCTGGTATAAAATTCATTGAGTTGATCTTGAAGCCACTTTTGCACCTGATTTTTAACTTCTTCATTGTATTGAAAATGTTTCCCATGTAGAGCCTCTTTAAGGGGGTGCAAACAAATGGAAGTCCGATGGGGCGAGGTCGGGGCTGTAGGGCAGGATGTGGAAAGATCTCCCACCCCACTTTTTGAGTTTACTGTGCCGTGTGTGGGCGTGCGCGTTGTCATGAAGCAAAATCTTTAGTCAAGAGTCCACGACGTGTTTCGTTCAAATACAGGCCATAGTTTGTTTGTGAAAATATCACTGTAATTACTGGTTGTTGATGGTTCGTTGATTTCCGAGATAGTCACAATAAATAGGCCTCTGCGAATCCCAGAATATTGTAAGCATGACTTTACCTGCAGACAACTGGGTCTTGAATTTCTTTCGAGTGGGAGAACCCGTATGCTTCCACTCAAGGCTTTGACGGCTTAGACTCCGGATCAAAATGGTGTATCCATATTTCATCACATGGTACAATTCTACTGAAAATTTTTTTTTCAATTAAACATCGTTCTTTCAGTCAACAGTTGACTGATTTGAAACCTGTAATACAGTTTATTGTGAATAATGTTATGGACAGTTCTAACGCTCGCGTGCAGTTCTTCAGCTATCAGTTCAACAGTAATACGGCTGTTGTCCTGAATTAACGAGTTAATGCGAGATTCGAGGGAGGAAGTTGTAACTTCAACCGGTCCGTCCACTTCGTTGCTTGTCACAAACACTTTACATGGCCACTTTTAAACTATTCTACCCATTTGTAAACGTTTGAATGGTTCAAACAATTATTCCCATACACTTGCAACATTCTTTCGTGGATTTCACTTACTGTGTTTCACTGTTGTTTCCATTGTAAGGAAAATGGGCCCTTTAACAACCCAAACACGTGTTTTCCCACCCAGCTGACCATACCCCTCATGACCTAGTTTGAAGAGTTTAGTTTTAAATACAGTTAAAAACACCAGTCAGTGTGTAAAACTGAATTTGCTCTGTGCAAGTCTGTGTTGTCGCACTGTCTGAAAAACGCATCCTGAAGATGGGCGAACGCCCGAAACCGGTCGATGACCACAAAATGAAGCAGGCCACCACGGAAAAAGTCTCTGATGCTCTGATGATTTCACTTACCTTTGATACCCTTTGCAACTAAAAATCTAATCACGGAGCATTGTTCTTCTGAGATGCAATGCTTGAGCGGACTCGCCATTGTTAACTGAATACATTTGAGGTTATGTTTACCAAAAAATATTCTCGAATAGCTGATAAAAAAAACTAAGTACAAGGATGCTAACTTGACGCACTGAAATTATTGCATTGATTAAACAAACCATTTCCTAAGCTACGGCGATTTGTCTCGTTACTTATTCAATGACCCTCATACTTTACTATAATTTTTTTTTTTTTTTTTTAAGTTTTTCTTGATTTTCTTGGAAACAGCTTCAACGATTTTTCATTAAACATCGTATACAATCTACGACAAAAAAAATTACTATAAACTTTGATTTGTAACGTTTTTCTGGGAAAATTGATTTTTGGGGGGGGTGGTTTTAAAGTGATTTTTTTTTTTAACTTAGGTGTCCTTAAAATATTTATTTCCGGTGAAACCTGAATTTCGAAAATTCAGTAGGATCGCAAAATTTTTCTCTTTTAGCACTAAGATGAAGTGAAACGAAATGATGCGTAATTATTATTTTTTTTTTATTTGTATGATAGAAAAAAAAAAAATCGGCAAGAGTAAAGGGGGGTCGATCTATCCTAATAGCGTTGCTATATTCTAATATTAAACAAGAAGTTTGAAATCATTGTGTGTTAGTAATGATTTCATAAATGATTTGTTCAAGGAAAAAGGATAATATTACTGTAAGGAGAGAGAGAGACTGATATTTTAAGATTCCTCGATAATAATATTTATTGATAGTGCTGGTCGATGCTTCATGATTGATGAATTCAATGTTTATGTATTGTAAAACATTTATTTTTCTCAATGAATAGAAAAATAGAAGAAGTTCTCTTACGCAAAACAAAACTTGTTTTGTAACAGCTTCCTTAGCAATGAAACATTTCTAGTAAAATCAGGTAATATTTATTAATCGATGTTTTCATTTTTGGTACACTTGTTGTTGTATAGTTGGTAACACTTTAAAACATTAAAATGCATTTATCTTAAAACGCAGATACATTTAGAAAATGATAGACAAATGTTCAGATTATAATAGACAAATTTGCTTTAAACTTAATAATTTTTAATATGTGGATAGGTCCGCAATGCTGGATAACATCTGGTATTTTATCCGTCGTAGTATGCATATTCATTTGGTTCCTGACAGGTTTCGGATTTTCATCCATCGCCAGAGCAAAATCCAACAAGTTCATGTAGATAGTTCACTTTAACTTAAATGTTTTTATAATGGATGTGTTGGATGGAGAGAATTGGTTTTGTTTGATGAGTTAAGAAGAAGACTTGGTTAACTGATATATTAATAAATAGACACAGACTGCCTGGACTTTACAATAGATGAATGTTTAAGGTAGAATGGTATGAGAATGACACGTCGTAGCGATTGGATGTATTGAAGTGATTTCAACTGTCTTCAACTGTGTTTTACTATCTTTAACTGTCCGTCGCTATATTTATACAGCTTCTCCCACTGTCCCGCTCCAGTCTGAGAGAGTGGTTGAGATTCTCTTGCTCTCTTTGGTTGCTGTTTGCTCTCTTGCTGTTACATTTTTATTATACACACACTTGTTGGTTTGTTAGTTGTATACATGTGGGCAGGTTATATTTATCACTTTATAACACATTGTGTGGTTAAACACACACATACACACACTTAGTAACATAACCTTATAACCTCCCCACATGTATACAAAACCAAACAAACCAACAAGTGTGTGTGTAACAGAAACATTACGTTGAAGTACACGAACTCGGTGAATTTGCTCTGACGATAGATGAAAATCCGATACCGGACAGGAACCAAATGAATATGCATCCTACGACGGATAAAATACCAGATTATAATTTTCATTGAATGTTTATTTGTTTTCGATTTTGTATCAATCGTAGAATCTAGATTAGATTAGATTCTGTGTGTTGGGGGGGGGCTACTAAGCCTACGCCACTGCCACCCCAATGGGTCTACTGTGGCACCCACTACCTAGGGCACCCCCAGCCCTGTCCTTAGACGGAGTTTTGACTGCCAGGAGGGGAGCCCCTAAGTGGTTCGAGAAGCATCCACACTTAGCTCACACTCTCGAGACCTGTCTGCTAGTAGAATTTAAATCAAATAAAATTACTTTTTTGAAGAAACCATACACTCGCCTTCACCCCAAACAATTTTTTTTTGTTATAGGGGATTATTACACTAAAGATATATTATGCCCGCCCCGGATCCTACTCAGGGCACTGCCGGCCTCTGAGCAATGTTTTCTAGCTACGAACAACACTGCCCATCACCGGACAGTGAAATGTAGAGGCTCCTAGGAAGAGAAAATCTAAGGGCAGCATGCTGGATTCGAATCCGGGACCTCCGCGATGCTAGTCCAGCGCATTACCACTGAGCTAATCCATTCCTTTTCCCTTGGCTTATGCCAGTTAATTAAGGACGGAGACCCTATGTGTTTGTCCTTGTCTGTAAAGGGTAGAGTGTATGTAATTTAAAATGTATTGTGTACTGTTCTGACGAAGTGCATGGAATACAGATCTGTGTTAACCCGTGGGGCCGCTACTCCTCAAATAACTGCATGCAACATAGAATTCTATAATAAACTTAAATAGCACTTTAGAGGAAAACATATAAGCCTACGTTGCCCCCAAAAAGCCCCCCTTAAATGAATTGTCTCGGAAAAATAGTTTCGCATAAAACAGATAACTTCCTGTCTGAATCCCACGTTGATATCCAAAGAAAATGTCTAGTTTGAACCTTTTTGCAAACTTTTCATTTTTGAGCTATACTGTTCACATTCACATGCATAAAGACCATTTTCTAAAAACCACTTTTTCCCCTTCAGGGGACCTCAAAACGTGTATTTTCAGTGAAAACTCTAAATAGAAAATTTGACACAATTTGCAATATACTTTGTTTTACTTTCTCTATGTGAGAAACATTCAAACGACTTTTTCTTATTGCACTACTTATATTATAAGTGGCAACTTTACTAAAAACTTCGAAACTTCACAAAAGCTTGTCAAGTTTATTAATATGTAGTATTAATTTTGATTTTTTTACTTTCTCTTACTCCTGGTAATCGTGTCAAATTTTCGATATAGAGTTTTCACCGGAAATATCCGTTTTGAGGTCCCCTGAGTCCAAAAAAGTGGTTTTTAGCAAATGGTCTGTATGGGTGGGATATGTGAACAGCATAGCTCAAAAACGAAAAACCGCAGAAAGTTAAAACTTGACATTCTCTTTACGTATCACCATGGCGTCTGACAGTGGGTCACCTGTCAAAATTCTTCAACCGGAAGTACCACTGTACTTGTTAATTTTTTTACTTTTTTCTCAAAAATACCTCGGAAGATTTTCTTCAAACTTGGTGTATCAACTACGCATACAAAGATCTACCACTTTTATTTGAAACATTTCTCTGGGAAAATTCATTTAAGGGCAGTTACGGGGGTGGGGTGGGGTTAGGTTTTTATCTAAAGTACTATTTCAGTTTATTAAACAATTCTATCATCTAAATAATGTTAATTAGAATTAAAAATGTTTTTGAAATTCCGAGTTTGAAAAAAAATTGGATGACCGGAAATGCGTTTACTTTACCACTTTACTAAATCATTTTTCCAAGTTTTTCACGATTTTCTCAAAAAAAGGCTCTGACGATTTTCTTGAAACGTATTATATAAGTTAAACATACAAAGATGTACAACTTTTATTTAAAATATTGAACTAGAAAAATTCATTTAATGATATTTGTGGGGAGGGGTGGGGTTATGTTTTTCTCTAAAGTGCTATCATAGTTAATTATACAATTCTACCATCCAAATAAAATTAATTAGAAATAAATAGATGGCTAAAATTCCGAGTTTCAAGGAAATTAGTTATCCGGAAGTGCGCTTTTACTGAACATTCTT
This sequence comes from Triatoma infestans, assembly GCA_011037195.1. Classification (NCBI taxonomy): domain Eukaryota; kingdom Metazoa; phylum Arthropoda; class Insecta; order Hemiptera; family Reduviidae; genus Triatoma; species Triatoma infestans. Next base: position 49,621 of record JAAEAF010004624.1, on the reverse strand, counting down.
TTCCGTTTTCGACGAATTTCGTTAAATACGGTACACAAACTATAAAATTTGTCAATTATAATTTTGAGAACTGGAATAAGAGAAAGTTGTGTGAGTGTTTCACACCAGATTTTTTTTTTGTGTGATTTAAGTCGTATCAATAGATGTGGTCGTTATTGAAAATTTGTAAAGCATGTATACAAGACTTTGTATTTTTTAAATTAAATTCTCTAGGCCAGAAGTTGAAAAATAGTAGAACAAGTAAAATATTTTTTATTTTATTTTATGATATATGAACAAATATACAAATGGCGGTGATAGTTGTGAATAATGGTCTCCAATGATGACCATCACTTAGTCGACCAGTTGGTCTCATAGCCTGCAGCGCCTCAGCCGTCTATGAGGATTAGAAGGAAATGTCGTTGAAGATAAATACGGCTAAAAAATTAGGATGGAAGCTATTGTAACGAGTTTTTTTTTTTGGCATGTTCAGAAAGGAATGGAATTTTGAGGTCATTGTGGATAGTTAGATCAAAGGTCCCTCCACTTTTTTGTCTCGTAGACCACTTGCTAATTTTTCTATTGTGGACCCCTTGCTTAACTTATCTTAAATTTTTGCAAATTCTTTAACTTTAAATATATGGTTTTAACAGCTGTTGTGCTATTCACATTAAAAGATTTAAATTTTATTGTAGTGAATAGCATTATGAAAAACTTTAAAAAACATACCTCTATTTTTTATACATTTATTATTTAAATTTAATGAAACCAAATTAAAAGTAATGTCTGTTAGTTTTAGATTAGATTCTAACGGGGGAATTGGCTCTTCAGCCTACGCCACCGCGACACCCCAAGATCTATTGTGGCACCCCCCCTAATTGGAGACCCTTCCCTCATTCTGTCCTTAACCGACTGTGGGGTGGGGGGACTTAATGTCTGTTACATAAAACAACTAAGTAAATTATAAATGCTTTCATTGGGAGGGATGAACGTGATGCTTTATTAGTAAATTTTCAACATTTGGTATCAATTTAGTTAGATATAATCTCAAATCTCCTCGGTTAGTGATGTCTAGTGTGATGGATGCAAGAAACTTGGAAATAATATTAAATTATAAAAAAAATCAGAAATGTGACATTCCCTTGCAAAAGGGCTAGCCAGGTATACAAGTCCAGTTACTGGTACGGTTCAAGAACAATTATGGCATTGTACTACCCCTTCTCCTCACAGGGGAGGAATTGAAGAAACAAAGAGAAGAGATATTTTAAGGACAGACTTGTGCTAGAAATCAAGGTGAAAGCATCAGACCAGTATCCTATACCAGTATCAAGTTATAAGAATTTATTATAAGATTTTATAATGATTCTCAAAGTACTTAATTTCTCTTAGAGAATATATTTAAATTAATCTACCAGTGTGTTCTTAATTATTCTTATACTTCTATATTTTCCTCAAACATACTTACAAGCCCTAATACGAAACCGCTCGTGCTACTTACCACAAATACACATCATCACAACAAGTCTGTCCTTAAAACATCTCTTCTCTTTGTTTCTTCAATTCCTCCCCTGTGAGGAGAAGGGGTTGAACAAATGCCATAATTGTTCTTGAACCGTACCAGTAACTGGACTTGTATACCTGGCTAGCCCTTTTGCAATGGAATGTCACATTTCTGATTTTTTTATAATTTAATATTATTTCGAAGTTTCTTGCATCCATCACACTAGCCTGTTTCTTTTGTTTGTTATGAGATTGACAACCGCAATGAAACTCCTTACCACAAGGTATGAGGATGGAAAACCAATTAAAAACTTTCCCCCTATGTTCCATAATATGGGATAAGTAACAGGTATATATCTTTTTGAAGCCAGAATAATTGATATCCGTTTCTAAACTGTATCTTAAGTTCTTCGTTGGTGCTTAGTCCGATCAGTTCCTCTTGTAATATGACATCCCTTTCTTCAATGTCACCATATAGATTGATTACCCATTATGGTACTACCATAGTCAAAAAAATCCTCAAATCTACTTTCAAAATCTAAATAGAGGGCATTTAAATGTTGATAGTACGTTAATACATCGTATTATTATTGAACGTTGATTTTGCTATAAGTAATGAGACATTGTAAGACGCCCGCAAACCATCATCATCACCATTCTTTGTGACGTCGAACCAAACATTCTGTCCACATTCTGAACCAAGATCTCTTCTGAAGTTTATCTTTAATTGTTTGAAAGTATATGTTAAATCTTTGCCCGTTTTGTCAGATGATCTTTCAGATTAGATAGTTTCATAGCATTATTACTTAAAACTTTATTGCATAAAAGGTGCATAGCAATTGTTTGTCCGATAATGACTGAATAAAGCCAAACTTAAAATAATCAACATTATATTGTCTACAGTTAACTGTGGACAAAATAAAATTGATTGCTATTCAACTTTTTTTCATCGTGAATCTAGTTTACGACTCACACCCAACCATAAGAGTGAATGTAAAACTATATATTATATACAAAAAAATAAATTTGATAAAGATGTCCTTGTATCTCAAAACCTCCGAGTTCTTGAAAGATACCTCAAAACATGTATTTCTTGTGAAAAATCAACTAACTTCTAATTTCTAAAATTTGACAAGCTTGAAATACTTTCTGCTTTAGAGAAGTAAGAGAAAGTAAATAAAAAATGGTGAAAGAATATTTTAAACATTGATTTCCTGCTGACATATTAGAAAAGTGTGGAAATGTATTATAAACTGTTTGGATATTATGTATTAACATTTTTCCATAGGTATTATTATTGTTATTAACTATAATAATAGTGTATTTAACATGTAATATGGTTATAATTTACTTTTCTTTTTTTTTTTTTTTAAATAGAATCTGATCTATGTAATAATGTATTTGTAAAATGGCCCCACTGCACTAGACGGCCTTGTACTGCCCCCAATATTGTTCCAGCCGGTCGTGGCTTTCTCTATTTTAGTTTTGCTCTCTTTTTATTTTATATTATACTGACTTTAAGTTGCATATTAAATATTTTGTAATAATGGCGTGCCTTTTGACTGATTAATCCTTTGATGACGGGGTGTGTAAACGGTTATAAAAGAAATTATAGTTAAAAAAGTTCTGCTGGATTGAATATTATTCAAATTATGTATTTACACCGATATCATACTCGCTACTGTCACAATGTGACTGTGTTTGTGTGTGAACACAAGAATATCTCAAAGACGAATGGTAGTTCAAACTCATAGGGGTGAAGCCGGAGATGTATATATTGAGAGGGCCACTTAACAAATACACCAAATTATTTCAGGCCGAATTTTTTTTACAATTAAGAACTGGGCTAAGGAAATCCTGAAAAGGACTTTTAAACACAAGAATATTCCTAAATTTTCGGACAACCTGAATGGATGGCCATGGCTGCCTTCAAAACCACCTCATCTCTATCAGAGATATTTTCCGTGGTAGCCTGCTTCATTTTGTGGTCATCGACGTCGATGACCACATGCGTCCGGGGGGACTGACGTGGTTTTCAAAGGAACTCAATATTTTAAGGTTAAATAAACTGCTTAGTAATAATTGGACTCAACTTCTTTTCAGTGGAAATGATGAATCTACCCCTACAGCCTGTGATAGTACCGTAAACTTATTTTCGTAAAAATGTGGACACATGTGGTTTTACAAATGACCGATTGAATTATAAAAGCTTTCAAGTGGGAGGGATGAACCTGATGCTTTAATAGTAAATTTTCAACATTTGGTATCAATTTAGTTAGATATAATCTCAAATCTCCTCGGTTAGTGATGTCAAGCCTGTTTCTTTTGTTCGTTATGAGATTGACAACCGCAATGAAAACCCTTACCACTAGGTATGAGGATAGACAAGCAATTAAAAACTTTCCCCCTATGTTCCATAATATGAGATAAGTAACAGGTATATCTTTTTGAAGCCAGAATAATTGATATCCGTTTCTAAACTGTATCTTAAGTTCTTCGTTGGTGCTTAGTCCGATCAGTTCCTCTTGTAATATGACATCCGTTTCTTCAATGTCACCATAGATTGATTACCCATTGTGGTATTACCATAGTCAAAAAATCCTCAAATCTAGTTTCAAAATCTAAATAGAGGGCATTTAAATGTTGAACGCACGTTAATACATCGTATTATTATTGAACGTAGATTTTGCTATAAGTAATGAGACATTGTAAGCATCATTGTCTCTTTGTGACATCGAAACAAACATTCTGTCCACAGTGGATATCTTCTGAAGTTTAACTTCAGAGTTGTTTCAAAGTATATGTTAAATCTTTGCCCGTTTTGTCAGGGTGACATCTTCTCAGATGATCTTTCAGCTTAGATGGTTTCATAGCATCATTACTTCATACGGCAATTGTTTGTCCTATAATGACTGAATAAAGCCAAACTTCAAATAATCAACATTATACTGTCTACTGTCATTACACTGTTTTATATTCGGCCATGTTTATTATCAGTTATCTGTGGGCAAAATAAAATTATTCAAATAATACATAGCAATAATAAAAAATGTTCTGTGTTTTTAAATAGGAATCGGTCAATACGATAAAATAAAAAAATATTGCAATTGACTACTTTAGTGAAAGCGATTTCTGCATAAGTAACCTGATATTATTCCTCACCAGATAAGTAAAGTGAGGAATCATTTAGGTAAAGATATTTTATAAATTATAAATGTTATATTAAGAGGAATAATGTTATTAAAAGCCTTGTAGAGTTCTACCTATGAATGGGTAAAAATCCTGTGGGTACGATAAGACTATAAAGCAAATAGCCAATCAAATATATACAATTTATGAGATATACTAATCAATTACTATGTTATTAATTTTTGATTTAAATAATAATTGATTGGCTGAAGTAAATGGAATAAAATAGTGCACTATAAAACCTCAACTTAGATAATGATATTAGTGTTGCATTGATAAGTTTGTTTACAAAACTGCCACTGTCTGGTCCGTTTGTTATAGTTTCACGTAAAAATCAAGCAATATAAATCTATCTGTGTATGTGAATTTTTCTATTCATGTAAACCCAAAATTACAGTCACGATCTGCTTAGAACTACCATCGTAGATCCCAATTTATATGTCATAGACCCCCAATTTTGTTTTTAGTTGACATGGACCCTTTGCAGGTCAATATCGACCCCAATGAGTTAGATTACTGACAAAAAAAAAAAAAGGTGCGGAGGATCTTAGATTGTATGGTCTGGTTTTTGTTAATGTTTGATCGTTTTGCAGTTCCGTAAAGTTTGAGTCTGTCTGTAGGTGCATATGGGAGCCAGAAAAAAGATAGATACAGTCGTCAGTAAAATACATAGAACATTCCTTTCAAATTAGTTGTAATTTATATTGATTGTAATGTAAAAAGAGCATTTAGAAAACAACTTTGTATAATGCATTGAGTTATAAGATATATGGAAATAAATACATTTGGGTCCACGGTGATTGGCATGAGGAAAAGAATACAGTTATATTTATACAGAGAGGAAAGATCGAGTGAGAGAGAGGGAATGTGAGGGAGACCATCGGATTAAATCGGTCTTCGAAATGTGTATCGGCGATGAAAATTCGACAGAGCAAATTTGATTCGATCGCAATTCTTCCTATTATTACCAAGTATTAAGAGAATGTAAAAGCAGGAGCAAACTGAGATGAGAAGAAATATTTAGAAATTATTCAGTACCGGCTGATTGATACATCATATTTTTTTTAAACATAATTTGTTTTTGTAATTGTAATTTTATTTACTCTTTTACGAGTACGAGAAATTAGGCGATTATATCAAATTTTTGACATTAAGTTTCCTTAAGTATGAAAAGTATTTGAAGTCCTTGAAAAAAAAGAAGCGAAGTTTATAGCGAGTGTGTGTACGAGGTGTGTAAATTAAGTAATGACACTGATTTTTTAGTGTTCGATCTGGCAACACTGGAGACGCGGCGCATGCGTGGTAGAGCACGTAAACATCTGATACACGTCCAGTGCAAATTTGAAAATGCTAGAGTTGTTGCACTGTCCGTAGTGACTTTTTTTGTGAGCAAGGTTTTTTTCAGTGCGTTTTAAAAATGAGTGACATCAATTACGAGCAACGTTGTGCTATCAGGTTTTGCTTCAGACTTGGGCACAGTGCAACGGAAACGTTTGAAAAACTGTGCCAGGCCTATGGAGACAATGTTTTGTCGAGAGCACAGGTTTTTAGGTGGTTTAAGTCGTTTGCAGAAGGAAGGGAATCAATTGAAGACGAGCCTCGCAGCGGAAGGCCTTCATCTTCAAGAACCGACGAAAATGTTGGCAGAATCCGCGATCTCGTGCGTTCAGATCGTCGTTTGACAGTCCGAATGATCGGCGAAGAGTTGAATTTGACTCACACAACCGTTCATCAAATTTTGACTAATGAATTGGGGATGAGAAAAATTTGTGCAAAAATTCCGTCTTTCACACCGCGATTTCTATTAATGAGTATTTGGCCAGTAATAACATTCCTGTGGCTCCTCAGCCTCCTTATTCACCCGACTTGAGTCCATGTGACTTTTTTTTGTTCCCCAAATTGAAAAATCACCTCAAGGGACGTCATTTTGGAACATTGGAGAATATTCAAACAGCCGTAACCGACCAACTGAAGTCTATTCCAGTATCCGAGTTCCAGCACTGCTATGACGAATGGAAGAATCGTCTTCAGCGTTGTGTGGCTTCCCAAGGTAGTTACTTTGAAGGGGACAATGTTGAATTGTAATTTTATTTGAATAAAAAAAAGATAAAAAATCAGTCTCATTACTTAATTTACACACCTCGTATATATATATATATATATGTGTGTTTGTGCGTGTGTGAGAGAGAGCGACAGAGAGAGAGAGAGAGAGAGAGAGAAACCAATATAAAAATATTTCAAAAATGATAAATTGCAGATAGTTCGAGCTTCACATAAACTTTTAATTACTACCCAGTGCATTTGATACGAAGGTTCAGTAAAAGAATCGATGTACCCTTGCTTTTCACAGTTTTCTCAAAATAAGTTCGTATTGTGAATTATTTTCTCTACAACAGCGGCTAACGATTCCATGTTGTCAAAAATTTCTGTCGTTCAAACACGCCACGGATACCATGTATTGTGTACTGTATATATAAATTACAACTAATTTGAAAGAAATGTTCTATGTATTTTACTGGCGACTGTATCTATTTTTTTTTTTTTGCTCCCATATGGACTTAAGGACTCGAACTTTACGAAATTTGCAAAACGATCTAATATTAACAAAAACCAGACCATACAATCTAAGATTGTACCCTTTATTTTTTTGTCAGTAATCTAACACATTGGGGTCGATATTGACCTGCAAAAGGTCCATGTCAACTAAAAATAAAATTGGGGGTCTATGACATATAAATTGCGATCTACAATGGTAGTTCTAATCAGATCGTGACTGTAATTTTGGGTTTACATAAATAGAAAAATTCACATACACAGATAGATTTATATTACTTGAATTTTACCTGAAACTATAACAAACAGACCAGACAGTATGTAGCAGTTTTGTATACAAACTTATCAATGCAACACTAATATCATTATCTAAGTTGAGGTTTTATAGCACACTATTTTATTCCATTTACTTCATTCAATCAATTATCATTTAAATCAAAAATTAATAACATAGTAATTGATTAGTATATCACATAAATTGGATATATAGTAGGCTATTTGCTTTATGGTCTTATCGTAGGGATTTTTACCCATTCATAGCTAGAACTCTACAAGGCTTTTAATAACATTATTCCTCTTAATATAACATTTATCATTTATAAAATATCTTTACCTACATGATTCCTCACTTTACTTATCTGGTGAGGAATAATATCAGGTTACTTAAGCAGAAATCGCTTTCACTAAAGTAGTCAATTGCAATATTTTTTTATTTTATCGCATTGATCGAACCCTATTAAAAACACAGAAAATTTTTTATTATTGCTACGTATTATTTAAATAATTTTATTTTGCCCACAGATAACTGATAATAAACATGGCCGAATATAAAACAGTGTAATGACAGTAGACAGTATAATGTTGATTATTTGAAGTTTGGCTTTATTGAGTCATTATAGGACAAACAATTGCCTATGCGCCTTTTATGCAACAAAGTTTTATGTAATGATGCTATGAAACCATCTAAGCTGAAAGATCATCTGAGAAGATGTCACCCCGACAAAACGGGCAAAGATTTAACATATACATTCAAACAGTTAAAGATAAACTTCAAAAGAGATCCACTGTGGACAGAATGTTTGGTTCGATGTCACAAAGAGACAATGATGCTTACAATGTCTCATTACTTACAGCAAAATCTACGTTCAATAATAATACGATGTATTAACGTGCGTTCAACATTTAAATGCCCTCTATTTAGATTTTGAAACTAGATTTGAGGATTTTTTGACTATGGTAATACCACAATGGGTAATCAATCTATGGTGACATTGAAGAAACGGATGTCATATTTAGAAACGGATATCAATTATTCTGGCTTCAAAAAAATATACCTGTTACTTATCCCATATTATGGAACATAGGGAGAATGTTTTTAATTGCTTTTCTATCCTCATACCTAGTGGAAAGTGTTTTCATTGCGGTTGTCAATCTCATAACGAACAAAAGAAACAGGCTTGACATCACTAACCGAGGAGATTTGAGATTATATCTAACTAAATTGATAACCAAATGTTGAAAATTTACTATTAAAGCATCAGGTTCATCCCTCCCACTTGAAAGCTTTTATAATTCAATCGGTCATTTGTAAAACCACATGTGTCCACATTTTTACGAAAATAAGTTTACGGTACTATCACAGGCTGTAGGGGTAGATTCATCATTTCCACTGAAAAGAAGTTGAGTCCAATTATTACTAAGCAGTTTATTTAACCTTAAAATATTGAGTTCCTTTGAAAACCACGTCAGTCCCCCCGGACGCATGTGGTCATCGACGTCGATGACCACAAAATGAAGCAGGCTACCACGGAAAATATCTCTGATAGAGATGAGGTGGTTTTGAAGGCAGCCATGGCCATCCATTCAGGTTGTCCGAAAATTTAGGAATATTCTTGTGTTTAAAAGTCCTTTTCAGGATTTCCTTAGCCCAGTTCTTAATTGTAAAAAAAATTCGGCCTGAAATAATTTGGTGTATTTGTTAAGTGGCCCTCTCAATATATACATCTCCGGCTTCACCCCTATGAGTTTGAACTACCATTCGTCTTTGAGATATTCTTGTGTTCACACACAAGCACAGTCACATTGTGACAGTAGCGAGTATGATATCGGTGTAAATACATAATTTGAATAATATTCAATCCAGCAGAACATTTAAACTATAATTTCTTTTATAACCGTTTACACAGCCCGTCATCAAAGGATTAATCAGTCGAAAGGCACGCCATTATTACAAAATATTTAATATGCAACTTAAAGTCAGTATAATATAAAATAAAAAGAGAGCAAAACTAAAATAGAGAAAGCCACGACCGGCTGGAACAATATTGGGGGCAGTACAAGGCCGTCTAGTGCAGTGGGGCCATTTTACAAATACATTATTACATAGATCAGATTCTATTTAAAAAAAAAAAAAAAGAAAAGTAAATTATAACCATATTACATGTTAAATACACTATTATTATAGTTAATAACAATAATAATACCTATGGAAAAATGTTAATACATAATATCCAAACAGTTTATAATACATTTCCACACTTTTCTAATATGTCAGCAGGAAATCAATGTTTAAAATATTCTTTCACCATTTTTTATTTACTTTCTCTTACTTCTCTAAAGCAGAAAGTATTTCAAGCTTGTCAAATTTTAGAAATTAGAAGTTAGTTGATTTTTCACAAGAAATACATGTTTTTGAGGTATCTTTCAAGAACTCGGAGGTTTTGAGATACAAGGACATCTTTATCAAATTTATTTTTTTGTATATAATATATAGTTTTACATTCACTCTTATGGTTGGGTGTGAGTCGTAAACTAGATTCACGATGAAAAAAAGTTGAATAGCAATCATCTAAAGTACTGTTCTGGGAGATATATAGTAGATAGGAGAAGAAGAGAATTACAGAGAATGAATTTAGGATTGATGAAGAAAAAATAAACTAGAAGATGTACTGAATATTGTATAGGAATAGAAACACAAACTGTTGAATGATATTAGTGAATAAGGTAGCGAGAGAATAATATTAAAAGAGAGACAGACTGGCTGAGTAATTAGAAAATAGAATGATGTCTTCTGACTGGGGTCGATGACTGTCTTACGAGGCATGTCCAGAAAGTAAGTGTACTGAGGCTCTCACGGCCGGAGGGATTTTGTTTTCGGCATCTTGGCTACACTGTCATGTAGCCTGATTCCTCCCCTCCGCAACGAGACCTGTTCGAGATCAGTACGTTGAGAACTGTCGACGCGACAATACGTTTCGTGAAAAATGTCAATCCAATCTCCCGCCAAGTGTGAAATACGCAAGAGTTTTTGAGACGCTACAAACTCCATGGAGATGAATTTCTCCGCTCCATCATTACTGGAGATGAAACTTGGGTTGCACACTACACACCTGAAACCAAAAGGCAGTCTCAACAGTGGCGTCACACCTCTTCACCCACCGCCAAAAAGTTCAAAACCACAATTTCAGCCAAGAAAATCATGGCATCCATGTTTTGGGACTGTCAAGGCATAATTTTAATTGAATATATGCCTCAAGGGGAGATCAACTCTGCAAGACACTGTGAGACCCTAAACAAATTGCGGAGGGCGATTCAGAACAAAAGGAGAGGCATGCTGACAAACGGAGTCTGCCTGCTGCACGACAATGCCAGACCACACACTGCTTGCCTCGTTTAAATGGGATGTCCTGAACCATCCCGCGCATTCTCCTGACCCATCACCTTCAGATTACTATCTCTTTACCTCCCTGAAGCTGCACATGGGTGGAAAAAGGTTTTCAACCGACGAGGAGGTGAAGCGGAAGGTGGAGAAATGGACGAAGGGGTTGGCGGGAAACTACTTCGAGGAAGGCATCAAAAAATTAATACCCCGGTTCACCACCTGCATTGAGAGGAATGGTGACTATGTCGAAAAATAGCTTACATATGTACTAATGTAACCAGGTAATTTTTTTGTTCAAATAAAAATTGTTGTAACCTACAAAAATTCAGTACACTTATTTACTGGACATGCCTCGTATATATTGAATTCTCCTAACCTAACCTGGCCTGGGTAAATAGAGTAACTAATGTTCGATTCTTCGTTCTTCGGCTCCTGAGCATCTTCAACGATTCGAATCTGTAATGGGATCCGGAACTTCAAAGATTCATAGAATCCGTAGAATTCGATTCATATATGTATATACAGCGACAGCAGAACAGTTCAAAGTCAGTTTTACGACAGTTTTTACAACAATACATCCAGTCAGCAACCTACCTACCTACTTGCTTTCTAATCATTCAGCCAGTCTGTCTCTTTATAATTCTCTCGCTACGTAACTTCTATTTAACTGTAAAGTCCTTGCAGTTTGTATGTTCTATTTATTGTAAAATGTTCAGCATATCTTCTAGTTTATTTCTAATCTTAATTCTCTGTTTTTCTCACATCCATTATAGAATTGTTTTTCGGATCCTACGAAACTCCCCCTGTAGGGCTAACTCGGCTGTATTTATATAATGAATTCTCCCTCCCTATTTTGGGTCTAGGCCTAGCGAGTAACTAGGTTCTTCGGATCCTCACGCATCTTAATGGATTCGGATCCTATCGCACAATATTGAAGATGCATTATTAAATGCATTGTTCAAGAATTCCAACTTTTAAGAGATCATGTTTTTGGTTTGAACAAAACGGAAAGCGGATGTTTCCTTGGGACAGAGCTCCAATGATTTTTCTTGGAAACTTGGAGGAATGCTAAGATATAAATTTATCATTTTTTTGTTTAAAACATTTTTCTGGGAAATTTGATTTTAGTGCGGTTTTGGAAAATTCAAGTGCTATTGGGATTTAATCTAGACAATCCAAGTTGGTAAATTGGTGACAAAGGTCTTATGCATTATACCGTAATCACATGTTTGGAACCAATGAATTATGATTTAGGGCAACTAAACATTGTGTTTTTGAGGGGATTTCTGGCCCAGATGGATTATAAAGACCCAAAGCTGATCGGGTTAGAAGCTTATATCGGGAAATATATACAGGAGAAATGAATATAAAGGAAACAGTGGGAGAGAGATGATCTTGAGGAAAAAGCTACGCTGGTATATCTCATGCGAATGGTCCCTTGAAAAATGATCTGAACAAGTTTTGGAAAAGGCAGGCAAGACCAGCGCGTGCTAGTAGATTGCATGAAAGAGACTGAATAGAATAAAAAAGAATTAAGGAGAGAAATAATCTGGCGGTAATCCTTATAATTATATTTACTGCATTAAGAGATATGATATGAATTGCAGCACACCCTAGACATTTACTATTTAGAAAGTTGGCAGTCAGTTTAAAGTAGTTTCTAAATTGTAAGATAAGAAAAGTACCTCGTCATTTTATTGCATGAATGTATTTTAAATGCTTTCGGGAATTAAATTAATAATTTTTTTTTTTTTTTTTTTTTTTTTTTTTACAAGTTCTAATATTGAGATTCCAATAAGTTATTACGCAATTTCATATTTTGTAACAAATTTTTGTAACTACTTTCTATATTTTATTGCCATATTGTGGCAATAAAACTGGAAATTATTCTAGAAAACATATAATAAAAATTTTGAATTAATGAAGAGTTAACTTATTAACTATCGTGCGGCTTTTTTTTTTTTAAAAAAAAACAAACCTCAATTATAGAAGAATAAAAAAAAAAAAAAAAAAAAAAAATCTGATATAAAAACACACGCACACGACCTTCACCTACTACTGTAGCTAAAAATAGACAAAAAAAATCTGATGTGTAGACAAACACACTATAAAATAGAAAAAAAAAATCTGATGTGAAGGGACTGTCAAGGGACAACTTTCACTGATTTTAGTTTTCAAAATTGTAATTGACAAATTTTATTGTTAGTGTACCCAAATTTAATTAAATTCGTCGAAAAGTGAAAAAAATTGTTCAGTAAAAGCGCACTTCCGGTTTACTAACTCGGAAATTTTGGGCCATCTATTTATTTCTGATTAATTTTGTTTGGATGATAGAATTGTATAATCAACTAGGATAGCATTTTAGAGAATAACATAATCCTTATCCCTCCCCCTAAAGTGCCCTTAAATGAATTTTTCCCAGAGAAATATTTTAAATAAAAGGTCGGAGCCATTTTTGAGAAAATCGCGAAAAAGTGAAAAAAATCATTTAGTTTAAAGGTGGTAAAGTAAACGCACTTCCAGTTATCCGATTTTTTTCAAACTCGGAATTACAACAACATATTTAATTCTAATTAACATTATTTAAATGACAGAATTGTCTAATAAACTGACATAGCACTTTAGAGGAAGTCGTAACCCCATCCCTCCCCCAAAAGTACCTTTAAATTAATTTTCCCAGAGAAATGTTTTAAATAAAAGTTGTATATCTTTGTAGATTTAGTTGATATACGAAGTTTGAAGAAAATCACGAAAAGGTGAAAAAAAAATCATTTAGTGAAGTGATACTTCCGGTTGAGGAATTTTGACACATAACTTACCGTCAGATTCCATGGTGATACCTAAACGAAATATCAAGTTTTAACTTTGTACGATTCACATACTTACATACACAGACCATATTTGCTAAAAACCACTTTTTTTGGACTCTGGGGACCTCAAAACGGGTATTTCCGGTGAAAACTCGGTATCGAAAATTTGACCCGATTACAATACTTCCTTTTACTAAGAGGAAGTAATAAACTAATAAAATAAACAACCACTCAATGAATGTATTATTATTATTTTATTATTTGTCTGTGGGGAGAAACCAAACCCCCACTGGGACCATATGGCTGCCCCAAACAAAAACCAACGAACCGGGTCTAGAACAAAAATCCAGACCTGGATCTAACCCACCTAAGAGTCACCGCAGTCCGAACAAATCGGACAGTAACCTTAAAAGGATATAGCCTAAGAATAGCCTAAGACATCTTGTGCCGACCAAAGGTCCTGAACCTAATTTCCTCACAACCCAAGCAATTTGTCATAAGGTGGATGGATGTTTTTCTTTTCTGTTTCACAGTTTCTACAAAAGAGAAGGTCTAGTCTGAACCCCTGCAAAGGTGTCCCCTACAAACAACAATGCCCAGTAAAAGATCCAACCAGATGCCTGAGAAAGGTCCGCAAAAGACTCAGCAACATCACACCACTAATAGCCCTGTCCGGGGCTCAAATTTTACATAATTTTCCTAAAATTAATATAGTGGTTGTGAGGGGATAAGTACATTCCTACTAACCTTGGCACATACAAAAGTGGCGCACCAAAAACAATGATCCAATGCATAATATTTTTCAACGTTTGAAATTTTAACGTCAAAAATTCTGCACAATTATTCAAAAACAATTTTTTTTTTTTTTTGGAAAAATGCTTCAAATAAAAGTGAAACGTCGTATATATCTGGTCAGTTAGTATAACAAGTTTTTATTTAATTTATTTACGAAGCTAAGCGGCCAAACAAATAGATACAGTGCTGCATCATTACATTACAATCTTTACGTACATTATATCATTACATTATAATTTTAGCAGCATTTCATTAAAATCTTTACTTTGACGTTACAATTATTACAATACAATCAATTTTATTAAAATTAAAACTTGAACACAACAATCCATATTATTAACAGTTGACGGAATGTATCATAATAAAAACAAAATATACATATAAGCATTATAAACACATTATGAATATGCATAGACCATATCACTAAAATATAAAACAAATCAAGCAAAATCACTTCAAAAAACAATACTCTTATACAGTAAACATTGTCACTCATTCATCTAAAATTAACGCTCTCAGCTTTAACGTATTAACAATATAATAAAATAAATCATTCAGCTGGTCAATCAATGGTGGCTACATTTAACAAATCTTGGAGATCTTGAGAGAATGTCTACCAAGATAACAAGAACGGAAGGAGACATAAACGGGACAGACTAGGAGAATGTGACGCAACGACTCAATGAACACACCATACAAACTCCCCTACAGTCTCAATATGGTATAAGTGCAATGGTTATAATAAATTTTATTTGAATTTTTATAGCTTAACCGCGGCTGATATATATAATCCTAAGTTTGCTTAAACTTGATATAGTCTACATTCTCGTAACATTTAATAATACCAAGTTTAAGGGAATTCATTATACACATTTTCGAGAATGTTTCATAAAATGTAAAATCGCACTTCCCGTTAATGGATTTTCTTCAAATTTGGAATACGGACGAATTCGTGTGTGGAGAAGGCAGAGGAAGCGCTTCATTCATACGTATTACTAGCGAAAGTGCTCCTTTTTAGTAACAATCAGTTATGGTGTGTGATTGGGATAAGTTTGGAGGTGCCCTCACCCAGTTAATTGTTATTGAAAATAACGCAATGACCGCTGCTAGGTATGTTGAAGAAGTTCTTTTAGAGGCACAGTTTCCTCCAATTACTGGGGACAGTTTCATGCTAATTGGAGGCCATCCGATTAATTGGATGAAGTCCGAATAAATTTGATCGATTGGTCTCCACGTTCTCCGGACAAGAATCCTATAGAACATCTAGGATGATCATACACAGGAGGCATCTTAGAGCTCGTGATGAGCCACACTAACTATTCTGTAATAGCTCCGCATTGCTCTACACAAGAATATTGGATGCCGTTCTACTAGACACTATTCAAAGCTAGATTGCATTGATACCCTGCCGTAATCAGGACCCTTAATATTGCCCGAGGAGGCAAAACCAAGTAGTAGGAGGTGAGAAAAATGAAAAAACTTATAAAAATTTTGAGAATAAGATTTTTTATTTTATTTTTTACATCAATTCAGATCAAGAGTTAGTGAACAAAATTAACTCTACATAATATTATTTATCTAACGAAATGTATTCTGAATAGATGGTTGTAATAAATGGAGGTTTATTAATGAAAAAAACTAATTGTTCAATATTTTTATGGCTGAGTATATATTGTAACCATATTTAGTAAATTTGTCATTACTTTCAATAGTTCAGTACAAGGTTCAATTTAATTTTACGTATGTAATATATATATATATATATATAATTCGTATTAATATTTATCATTTTTATAAATAAGTTTCGTTATAATACTGTTTTATAAAAATTTACACAAGAAAACTTTTTTTTATAACAATTCTAGTGACCACAACAAAACCATCCTTTTGTCTTGAAGTATGTGCTCCTTTACTCATTGTGTGGTCCTGTTTGGTCCTTGCACGTCCATGATCAAAAAGCTAACATTAACTGACCACCGTTATAATCTTATAAAGGTAATAATTTAGCTTGTGTTTTTTTATTTATTTATTTCTCTTCTTTTTTTTTCTATGCGATTAACATTTTCTTGATATATATTTTTTATTCTCTGGCTTAACTAAATTAATGGTGATTTAAAATAAGTACATACAGTTCAAGTAGGTAGTCATTGAGTTTAACATATAGTTCAACTATTCTGTCATTGAGTTTTGGATGTTGACTTTAGTTTCCATCTTCAATGCCTATTACTAATAAAATCAATTAAAAAATGTTCTATTTTTTATTGTTAATCTGGTTTCTCCATGATGGCAAGTTAATGTCCACAAATGAAGATCAACCAAGAAGTTTATAATGGAGTTGTTGAGGAGAGAAATTAGGTTTGATTAAATGAATGAGATATGAATCTGATAGATATCCTCTAGATAGATTCCCACTGGCTTATATACACAGGTTCTCCCACTCTAGCCTGCCTAAGTCAGAGAGAAGTCTCTGTTAACCAGAGAGGGCCTCTCTTCTCCGCATTATCTTTGCGGTACCATTACAAAGTTTGTCTTTCTTGACATAATACAAATTTTCTACTAGCAATCTTTTCGCCTTCACCGACGATACGGCAATCCTCTCCCAAAATATGGACCCGGTTAATTGCCACCCGATCCCTTCAATCTCTCTCTCGCTCTCTCTCTCTCTTTTGGCTCTACGGTTCAAGAAGGATTTTGGCCTCCTTCATAGATAGAGGATCCCTTCAATCTCATCTTCAAATCCACGAATCCTGGTTCCGCAAATGGAGAATAAAGGTCAATGCGAGCAAATCCAGATATATACCATTCACCCTGAATCGCAAAATACTCCCTCCAATATACCTGAACCGTATTCCTATTCCTTCGGCAGACAAAGGGCGATATCTCAGCCTGTACCTTGCTAAAAGCCTTATCTGGAACCCACATACTCGACTTAAGCGACAAGAACTTAACTTCCGATAACGAATGATCTAAAGACTTCTCGACTGACGCTCAAAACTAACTATCTCGAACAAAAAAAAAAAAATATGAACCTAGCCCTGCATGCTCGTATCTGGACATCCGGACTCGAACTATACGGATCAGCAAAGCGATCCAATCTTCACCGTATCCAATCCCTCCAATCAAAAATCCTCCGCACAGTAGTCGATGCTCCTTTTTACGTCAGCGACCACACTATCAACAGTGACCTAAAAATCCATGTCCTGATGTATTAAATTCCATTCCAAACTTTCCCATCACTACAACTCCATTGAGCCGCAACTTGTCTCAGATAACCCTTCGAATTCACTTCATCGGTGTCCATGCTAACCGAGTTATTGATGGTCATTATTGGATGGCCCTCATTCATATTAGTATTTTTTTAGTTTTGTTTCTTGTTCGAGTTTTGTTTTGTTTTGTTTATATTTTATTTTATTATTTGTTATCTCTTGTCATCTCATTTGCTTATTGTGTGTAAATTCGCAGTTCCAAATAAAATAATTGACGTAAAAAAAAAAAAAAAACTTACCCCTTTGTGATATTGAATTTCTGCTTACTCTAAAACGTTTTGCAAATCACTTAATAGTACTTGTTGAGAACGCGTCAGTGTATGTTCGTTCAGCCATATTGCAAATAGGCTTCATCAGGCTAGTGTTGACTTGATTACTAGACTAACATTGGCAAGAAACACGGAAGGTAGTAATAAAAATAAAGCAGTAGATTGGCGGGGTTTAACTTTCCCTCTCCATCTTGCACATAAATGGCTAAAGATAATGGACGATGCTTAATTTTTGGTTACATATTTATACGGATCGTCTTAAAATTTTCACCAAAAATACACGTTTTAAAGGAATTCTTGCGGCAGAAAAAGTGGGTTTTAGAAACTGGTCCTTTGTGATAGAGACATAATTCAGTGAGATCATTTTAAATCAGACATAGTCTTCTTATTAGCCATTCTTACTATCGAAGCATGTGGCCAGCGAAAAGCCTTCCCTTAGTCTTCCTCTTCACAACCCGGAAATTCCTACTTACTCTGGCACACTATTTTCACCTTACCCGATGATTTTTTTTTTCCAACCCCATGACTTCGGCTATTCAGCCATTCAGCGTCGCGCGGCCCAGTATAAAAGAGAACTAAGCAGGCTGGCGATTGATGTCCGATTAGTTGGATATCCAAGGACACGTGAGAACAATCTCGGGCGCGAACAACTTCACCCCCCCCCCCCCCCGATGAAACCTTCCACTCTTTTTCAATATTGTGATTCTGTCCTAATTTTCCGCATTTCAAATACTGAGGGTTTGATTAAAAAAAATGTCTATTAAAATAACGAATAAGGCGAAATAGGTGGCTATCGCTTTAAAACAGTTTACCTTACCCAATATACTACGTTTTCCAGCAAGCAGGTCTCTTTTCAAGAAAACATATTCTCCTTTTTTTTTTAAGAGAACATTCTTTGGTTCACTCTCTTTTTTCAACTATACTCTAAATTTTCTCTTTTTTTTTTCTTTTTTTTAGCCGGCTTTTATAGATTTTGTTATACAAAAAGTCGGTGCATACAAATAAAGCCGAAATTGGTGCGCGATCGTCAATAATTTTATTCGTCTTGTTTTACTACCTTATCTATCAATACTCATATCACGACTTATTTTTTATTGTTACATTGGCATATTGATTCATTGTCTAGTTGGCTTCTCCAGCCGCTGCTCTGGTATAATGTTTATGGTATTTGTGACCCTGCTTATTTTTCCTCAGTAAATTGCAATAACACATGTTAATCTGACGTGTAAATAAAAAAGTAACTTTCAATATAATACTAGCAATATTATTATAAATTCGAGTTTACTGCTTTGTATTTTTACTTTCCTAGTAAGGAGGAAGTATTGTAATCGTGTCGAATTTTCGATATCGATTATTCACCGGAAATATCCGTTTTGAGGTCCCCTGAGTCCAAAAAAGTGGTTTTTAGCAAATGGTCTGTGTGTGTGTGTGTGGTATGTGTATGTGAACAGGGTAGCTCAAAAACGAAAAACCGTAGAATGTTGAAGCTTGATATTCCGTTTAGGTATCACCATGGCATCTGACAGTGGGACATCTGTCAAAATTACACAACCGGAAGTACCACTTTTTACTTGTTTTTTTTTTTTTACTTTTTTGCGTTTTTCTCAAAAATGGCTCCAACGATTTTCTTCAAACTTGGTATATCAACTACACACACAAGGAGCTACAACTTTTATTTGAAACATTTCTCTGGAAAAATCATTTAAGGGCAGTTATGGGGGGGAGGGGTGGGGTTAGGTTTTCATCTAAAGTGCTATTTCAGTTTATTAAACAATTCCATCATCTAAATAATGTTAATTAGAATTAAATATTTTGTTGAAATTCCGAGTTTGAAAAAAAATCGTATGACCGGAAGTGCGTTTACTTTACCACTTTACTAAATGATCCACTTTTTCCCGATTTTCTCAAAACTTGAAACTTCCTATATAAACTAAACATACAAAGATCTACAACTTTTATTTAGAACATTTCTTTAGGAAAATTCATATTATGGTACTTTTAGTGGACGGGTGGGGCTATGTTTTTCTCTAAAGTGTTATCATAGTTGATTATACAATTCTATCATCCAAACAAAATTAATTAGAAATAAATGGATGGCCAAAATTCCGAGTTTCAAGAAAATTAGTTAACCGGAAGTGCACTTTTACTGAACAGTTTTCGACTAATTTCATTAAATTTGGTGCACAAATTATAAAATTTGTCAGTTATAATTTTGAGAACTGGAGTAAGAGAAAGTTGTGTGTTTCAAACCAGATTTTTTTTTTTTAAATTTTTCCTCTGAAATGATTAAACGGAAAGTGTTTGTTTAGTGAAAAACTACAAAGTTTAAATGTTTTAAACCAATCACCAAATTCAAAATCGGCGACAATATGCATGGTTTTGTAATACGTCAGTTTCACATGTATATGTAATTTGTTTTTTTATACTAAAAAATATTCACCTTTGTTGAAGGAACTTTAGCTTTTCACAAATTAAAAAATATCATTTTAAGTCTTGGTTGGTAGTTAATGAACCTTTTTACAACATCCAAAATAATCTCTTTATTGGTTAGAAATCCAATGTTTCAGCACTACACGTGCCATTTTCATAGGACAATTATTCCTTTACATTAAGTTTTCATCGTGTTGAACATAGAATTTTTGAAATTTTTTAGTTTCCTATATAAATCTTTCTTCGGCTCCACTGGTTCTGCCATGATATTCTTAGCAGTAAAAACTTAAGTCAACTATAATATCATGGCAGAACCAGTGAAGCCGAAGAAAGATTTATATAGGAAACTAAAAAATTTCAAAAATGCGATGTTTAACACGATGAAAACTTAATGTAAAGGAATAATTGTCCTATGAAAATGGCGCATGTAGTGCTGAAACGTTGGATTTCTAACCAATAAAGAGATTTTATTTTATTTTATTTTTTTTTTTTGCGCATCAACTGCCAGGGTCATTAGCGCTCCCCTGGATTATTTTGGCTGTTGTAAAAAGGTTCATTAACTACCAACCAAGTCTTCAAACATTAAAACAGCAGTAAAAACTTAAATCAATTATCATTTTTAGTTTTAACTTTGAAACTTGTACGAACAAACTTTTGGCAACAATTTTTTGATGATTCTGGAAATAGTTAAGCGAATTTCATCTGAAAAGACAAAGCTAATTGTAGAGCTATCGGCAGATAATGTTATCGTTCCATGTTTATTGAAAATATAATACTACCATTGTCCCAAAAAAAACTTTTTTTTTCAGTTTTAATTGATAGCGGTATAATCAAAGCGAATCAAAATTAAATATTTAAAAAAAAAAATCACCTGTTGTTAAAACATATTTAATTAGACAGACAAAAACTTAACGATTTTGCTGTTAGTTATCTTGGAAAGATAGACGGCTGACTGTTGTGTTATCTTAGATAAAAACGCAAATTGACGTAAAATGTCGTTATGGTTGTTTTTTTTTTTTTTTTTTTTTTTTTGTAAACGATGACATTTAGAATTTTACTGAAGATGTGTTTATACATCATTTGACATTTATGTTTCAACTCAGAAAATATTTTTTTTTTAAATTTTTATAAATATTATCACTCTCTAAAATTTTGAATCTCATAATCATTTGAAATATTGTTAGATTTCTCCAAATTGATCTGGACATTTTTCACCAAATAGCTCCCACTTCGAACAGGTAATTTTGTTGACAGTCCAGTAAGGAATGAACAAGAAGATAAATCGATCAACATTTATAAAACTATTAATGGAGTTGTGATTCTAGTTTTTTTTTTTTTTTTTTTAACTTTCATTTCAACTAACTCTACAATTGTGCTAAGGAAGACACAGAACGCGTGTCGTCCGCTACTGGTAAAACCTCCCCACCTAACATGCTGAAAATTTCATTTTGTTTGTTATTTATTAGCAATATTCATGTATAAATTGCGCGGATCTCTCTCTTTATTTATTTATTTATTTTTTTTTCTCATCTCACTGCACAACAGACGTAATTGCGTAACGACCTTAGAGCATTCTGTTGTTTACTTTATGACATGATGATAATTTATTTGGAAGATTAGTGGATATTTTTACAACCAAGAATTCTTGGCAAGTTGTTTTTCAAGGTCACTTTCTTTTATGGAAATATTTTCTTACTAATCCTTTCTACGACTAATCCTTTCCAATGTTATTTATTGCAAAGGACAATAATGTCCTTTACACATTTGTTGTTTTTTTTTTTTTTTACATTATTTCTTAACACGTTCTTTTTACTTTTCTCTTACTCCTTTAAAAGGAAGGAAGAACACTTGAGATCGTGTCAAAATTTCGAAATTCCTTTTTCACCGGAAATACGAGGTACCGGAAATCCCTTGAATACAAGTGACTAAAAATTTCGTTTTGCAGAAATTCTTTACTCATACAGAACGTTTCAGCCTAATGTGGCCAACTTCAGCTGTTTATAACTTTACAGTTTACACAAAGGAGGCGACGAAGGGGTACCTCAGAATGGGGGAGAACCTTTCGGGGGAATCACACTAGGATCTAGGATGAGATTTGGCGAGTGAACCGATTTCTGCTATCTAAACTCGATGAGACGAGCAAGACATGGGGATTTGAGAGGGATTATGAGATCAGTATTGGCAGTATAGGGGATGACAACCTCACGAGGGCAACGGAGCCGGGTAACGGCATTATTTGCTGTTATTCAGATGGCTCTAGGCATGAGGGAGAACTGGCCTGCCAGGAGCGGGAGCATGGTTGCAGGAGTTGGATAGAGAGAGTTCGGTGGCTTTGGGTGATTTGGCCACTGTTTTCCAGTCCGAGATGGTGGGCATCATTGAATGCTGCCGCCTTGTGGGGGAGTGGCAGGGAGAAAAAGGTGCGGAATTTCTCTGATAGTCAGGTCGCACTGAGGGCTTTGAGCAAGCTATGATGGAGTTCGAAACTAGTGGGAGAATATAGGAGAAGGCTCACTGCTTTGGCTCGGAGGGGTAAGGTGCGTCTCTATTGGATACCCGGATATGCGTGAATAGACGGCAATGAGAGAGCGGATCAGTTGGCTAGGGAGAGATCATCATTACTATTTTGTGGTCCTGAACCAGCCCTTGCCGTCAAACAAGTTTCCCGACAAACATATTAGATTTTGGGAGATGAGAATCTTGGAGAAATGCTGGGGGGGACACGCAGGGGTGCCTCCAAGCTAAAAGATTTATAAAAGGAATTAAGCAGGGAGTTTCGGAGTATCTTCTGTCCCTTAGTAGGACAGGTCTGAGGACCTTGGCTGGGGTAGTGACTGGACACTCTTGGGTGTCTAGTCACTTGTTTATGTGTCGGTGTTCCCGTTTCGATGGTACTAGGTTTCGCGTATTTGGGAGGGCACCACTTTCGCAGGATTGCTGGGCGAGTTGGAGTTCAAGGATATCTTGGGATATTGTAGATTGACCGGTAAGCCACCGGGGGAGACTATTTAAGGGGATATGGGGGGCATCGGGGAGATAAAAGCCATGTAGGCTTAGGTCCCACGCTATCAGGCACCCGGTAATAATATAAGAGCACAAAAGTAATATTATTTTGTATAAAAATAAATAATAATTAAACATAACCTTAACCCGTCATTGGTCGCTATATGAGATTTTCTCTCACAGAAATCGTCGATGCTAGGGAAGGAATACTTTCGTTTACCTTAGGGTCGTATCCTAGCTTGAGTTCTAGAACCTCTTGTATACGTCACGCGTGGTGCTGCCGGCCCTCCACTTCTCAGCAGGCGCAGACCGTGGTCTAGTTAACATTGTGTTCCTAAATGTGTGATATTCTCTCACGCGCGATCATTTATATTACAGTTTTCATCTTTATTTTGTTATATAAAAAGTTTTCATTTTCGTGGTAAAAAAAAAAAAACTATAAGCTGTTGATGGCCTTTGACTGTTTTCTTCTCTTTGCTCAATCTAGGTGCAATAACAGCCAAATTATTTCCTTCTCCAATCGGGCCGAAAAATTGAAAGAAAGGATTACCTAAAAGTTCTAGCATTAGAATTAATGAAACCATACCAAGTTACAAGATATTCTGTTCCAAATTTAACTCCAGAATTTAAAATGTCCATCAAAAGAATAGCGAACATTGAAGATGTTGATCCAACATCATCCAAAAAAAGAAATTATTTTATACTATGGATTTTGTGCATTTTGTCCAAGAAGGAGTAACATAAAAACAAAGAAAGAGGTGTCATTTATGGACCAAACCCATCTGCCCAACCCACACCGTGTTCCAATGTGATGAGATATGTTCACAATCTCACGGTGCAAGGGGTTGAACATTTGTTTAGTTTAAAATATTTTCTTCTATAAATTTTTTTTTAGCGTTCAAGTTTCTTGATTTAAATTGAATATTCATATTACTTTTATCTTTATTTTGTTTAAAAAATAAATACATTAAAAATGTGTATATGTGTATATTAAAACTTACACACAGGTGAAATATTTGGTGTGAGAGAAATTCTCGCATGCGACCAATGGCGTTATGACTGCCTTAGCGACTAATGGCGGGTTACACTCGTTCGTTATCTTGGTATGCACCTAGACAAGCGACTAATCTGGAACCCACACTCCAGAATTAAACGGACATTTGCCTCAACAACCATTTCAGACTCCTTGACAAGCGCTCCAAACTAACTCCACAGAATAAACGACGACGCTATACTTCACTACTAGCACCCATCCGGATGTACGGACTAGAACTCTATGGAACCACAAAACCGTACCAACCTCAACAGAAAACAAACCTCAATAGTCAAAATCCTCCGACGCATTGTCGATGCTCTTTATTATGTTTCAAACCATACAGATCCGCACAGATCTGAAGATTCCTTTTGTCCACGATTTAGCAAAGTTTCGGTACAAGAAAATCCACAGAGCAGACTCCCCCCCCTTTTATCCCAATCCTCTCGCTCAAACCCTTTCCTCCACTACACTTCCAGGCAATATCCTGCAAGGCGATTGAGACGTCGTTGGCCCTGCGACCTTCTAGGCAACTAATGGTAGTTGTCGTCGGTGGATAACTACCATTCATGACCATCACGTCATTGTTTATATCTCTTCTTAGCCTATTTACTTGTTGCAAATATTCAGTGTTGTTGTAACATGTTGATAGAGATATCTAAAGAGAATATCAAGTTTGATATTTTGTTCACACAGGTCATTCGCTAAAAACGTTTTCCTACTTTTTATTCTTAATTTAAGAAAAAAAAAAAACCTATGGCGCAACAGTCCTTGAAGAGTCAAGGCTTTCCAGACGGTGATTTAAATGAGGGGGGTGGTAAGGATGCCGCAGTTCCCATGCCGTTTAGTTCCTACCTTCGCTACCTAGGGCGCTACTAACTGTAGCTTCCCACTTTTTATCACGATGATGGGTCAACAGCGACTTTCCCCTCATGGGAATCGAGCCCTGAATTCTCGCACGAAAGGCGAGTGCGCTAGCCACTAAACTAACGCGTAAGGACTCTTTAATTATGAAGGACCAGATAATGTCATCTTAGTTGCTATTAGTGACAAAACCTTCGTTTTACAAAATAAGGAATAAACTAAATGAAAAAAACAGCCTCTTAACATTAAAAAAAACGAAAACAATCAACCCAAAAAAAGCTCCAAATAGATTCAGAATCTAAATCATAAAAATTAAATCATAAAATTAGAAAAGAAGAAATATAAATGTATTAGTTTCCCAAATAAAAAAAAGTTATATTGGCTTTACAACCTGACAAATAACTGAACACCTGCATAGATGTGTAAAAAACGCCTCCCTAGCATCATAACACGCATTTAACAATCAGCACACGTTTGCTGTTTGAATGCGCACAAATAATAGATTATGATAACAACATTTAAAAAAAACTGAGGATCAAGGAAGATCTCTACATAAATAAATAGTGCGCTAATGGCGTTAATTCCAAAGAATTGGCTGCAATGTTGTCCCATTTGTATAAAGATATTTAAAAGATAAATTATGATTAACCGTTACGGGCAAAGTTAGTATTAGGAAGATTCTTCTCGACCGTTCTTATATGAAGGAAAAGGATTGTGAGATTCGGTTTTTTTTTAAAAATAAGAAAACTTAAATTCTTGCCAATGTTTCAACAAATATATTTCTTTTTCAAGTCATTAAAATAAAAAAAAAAAAAAAACTATCAAAATAATCTGCAAAACTAACAAATTTACAAACTTATGTATAAATTTGTTATGTTTTGAAGATTATTTGATAGTTTTTTTATGCCTTGAAAATGACAATATATTTGTCGAAATGTTGGCAAGAATTTAAGTTTTCTTATTTTTAAAAAAAGACCGAATCTCACAATCCTTTTCCTTCGTTAGTATTAGGTTATTAAATAAGCTGAGTTTAAAGTTTAAAAAAAAAAAAAAATTGTTTTTTTGAATATTTGCAACAAGTAAATAGGCTAAGAAGAGATATAAACAATGACGTGATGGTCATGAATGGTATAGTTATCCAGCGACAACTACCGTTAGCAGGACGCGGGGCCAACGACGTCTCAATCGCCTTACAGAATATTGCCTGGAGTGTAGTGGAGAAAAGGGTTTGGGCGAAGGAGAAGTCTGCTGTGGAATTTTCTTGTACCATGGACAACAGAAATCTTCAGATCTGTGTGGATTGTATGATTGGAAACATAATAAAGAGCATCGTCTATGTGTCGGAGGATTTTGGACTGCAGGGTTTGTTATTTTGTTGAGATAGGTACGTTTTGTGGTTCCGTAGAGTTGTGTAGTCCGTAAATCTAGATGGGTGCGAGTAGTGAAGTATACAGCCGTCTTTTATACTGTAGCCAGAAACGGCTGTTGAAGGTAGTCCGTTTAAGAATAACAAGTTTGAAGAAAAATCGAGACAAAATATATCCATTAATACAATTTTGTGGACCTTCTATGAAGGGATCTGTTTTTCCTTCTGAAACAAATGATCTTCTACGGTTGTCACTTCTCTATGGTCTTGACTTATCATTTATCAAGTTTAAAGGTGTTAAATTCTTGTCCAACTCAACAACTGATTTTTGCTTTTTTTTGCTCAGTTGTAAATTAAAATTTAGCTGGTGTATTTTCATGAAATTATTTTATGATTACATACCTAAAGAAGCAATGACTGAATCTGTTCCCATTCATATTCATAAAAAGAATTACAATTATTAATTATGTGAATTCAAATGTTATTATTACTGTTATTTCATGTGACAACTTCTCTGACAGGCGATCATTTTTTTTTTTTTATACAGAGTTAGAGGTCCCACATTTTGTCAGCCATTGATACAATTATTTAAACAAAACAAAAACAAAAAAAAAATCAAAATTATTTCTATTTAAAACGGAAGGAAGTGAATAGATAATTTGCAGTTAAATTATGTACATGTTAGCAATGTGTCCAACCGAGCGTCTATAAGAATAAACAATAAAGTAATTTTAGGTTCAACGAAAAGGATGAACAACCTTTCGATTCAATCTTTGTTACCTACTGCGATACTATGACCTCGATTATTTTTCCTTTCCCTTTAACAATGCTTTGTTTCACTTTCTTATCTCTACTGATTTTTTTTTTTTTTTAATAAGGTGGATGACCTAATTTTTGACACTATATGAATGCATTAATGCTTTTTTTTTTTTTTTGCTAAGTTGTAAATAAAAATTTGTTTTGTGAAATCGTAGGTTGAAATTTGTTTACTTTCTCTTATTCTGTAAGAGTAAATATGGCGATCGTAAAACTCTTAGGTCTTCGGGTTGAAACTTCATCATTTGGTTTCTTATAA
Organism: Triatoma infestans; assembly: GCA_011037195.1. NCBI lineage: Eukaryota > Metazoa > Arthropoda > Insecta > Hemiptera > Reduviidae > Triatoma > Triatoma infestans. The sequence continues at coordinate 21,828 of JAAEAF010004624.1, read as the reverse complement.
ATCGACGTTTTGCCCGTATATTATGTAATGACATGGCAGGGTCATAGCAATGTCAAACCTTCACAACACATAACAAAGAAAGAATAATTTATAACTAGTGGCCTAGCCGGCTGCTGTCTTCAAGACAAGGCCGCGGCCAAACAAACAAAACCAAGGGTCAATACTTTACATCAAAGCAAGCAACCGCTAAGTCTGGCCACTGACCTAAATCACTGGTCACCGAAATAACCAAGGTCGCATAAGGTCGCACACTAGGACAGATGTCTTGGTGTGAGTGTTGCTAACACTAATATATAAACTTCGCCCCATTGGAAGAGGGGATGATTATATGATTATACTTCAGTACATCTTCAAGATTATTATACGAGCAGCAGTTTCCGCGTCCCTATACAGTTTTTATTTATACTTATCACTTTAGTTGTGCATCTTAGTTCATTTATTTTAATCATTCTAAATTATTAGTTATTTATCTTCTATTTTATTTCTAAGTATTTCTTGTTAATAGTTACCATTACTCACGTTTAAATTATTGTTCAAATACAGTCTATTTTTATAAATTCCGTGTTAATACTTCGAGCAATAACTTCCAAAAATGTCTAAACTAACTTCCGCCCTCTTCAAGACATCTACTACATACCTCAGGAATCACAATAAACGATTCCACTACAATTATAATAGGCTGACTACATAGACGGGCTTTAGAGGAGACACTACCCTGATTAAGTAATATGAGCAAATTGTCGGTTTATAAGAAACCAGTGACGAAATTTCAACCCGAAGATCTGAATGTTTTATATGATACAATTGTCGTACAAGCTGGAAAGATTGATTGATTGATTGATTATATTACGATCATGTCATATTTTCAAAATTGTATATTCATTCGAAAATACAAGTTCTGACTTCCTTTGAATAAGAAAAAAAAAAAAAAAAGAAGAAGAAGTTTTTAGCGAGAATATGTGTGTTTTTTGTGTATGTATCGGTGACTGCTGCATATCTTAAAATCGCAAAAATCGAAAGGAATTTTTTTTAAATAACAAAATATAAATATTGAAAAATTAAGAATTTTTGAAAAATGGTTCACAAAGTTTAAAAATGTGGTAATAAAAGTGAAATGAGATAATGTGTTCAGTTTCATGAAAGGCTCCAAAGAAAAAAAATGTTCAAAATTTGATCAAAAATCAGTTCAGAAAACATAAATAGGACTGTAAATTGGTTAAAAATGACGTAGAAAAGGTAATAAATTGGATTACATAAGGATTAATTACATTGAATCATGGTTCAAAATGTTCAAAACAAAATTATAAATTGTTCAGAAAAGAAAATTATTTGACTACAATGTTCAAAATGAGTTGAAAAAGATAACAAACAGTAAGATTAATTATTGTTCATAATGTTCTAAATTAGGAAATGTTTGGATCAAAAAAAGATTATTTTGATTGGATAAGGTTCACGTATACTTACTTATTCAGAATAAGTGATAATTGGATTCAAAAAAAAAAGCTTAATGCGTGAGAAATTTGTTTAAAATTGTTCTTAAGTAGGAAATACATTGATGAAAAAATAGGTTTAATTTGAATGGTAAAATATTTAATTTGAATAAAAGAAAGTTTAATTTGAATGGTAAAAGGTTTAATTTAAATAGAAAAACGTTAATTTGAATGGTAAAATGTTTAATTTGAATGGTAAAATGTTTAATTTGAATGGAAAAAAGGTTTAATTTGAATGGAACAAGGTCTAATTTGAATGGTAAAATGTTTAATTTGAATGGAAAAAGTTTAATTTGAATGGTAAAATGTTTAACTTGAATGGAAAAAGGTTTAATTTGAAAGGAACAAGGTCTAATTTGAATGGTAAAATGTTTAATTTGAATAGAAAGAGGTTTAATTTGAATGGTAAAATGTTTAACTTGAATGGAAAAATGTTTAATTTGAATGGAAAAAGGTTTTATTGAATGGAAAAAGATCTAATTTGAATGGAAAGGTCTAATTTGAATGGGATAAGGCCTAGTTTGAATGGTAAAATGTTTAATTTGAATAGAAAAAAGTTTAATTTGAATGGTAAAATGTTTAATTTGAATGGAAAAAGGTTTTATTGAATGGAAAAAAGGTTTAATTTGAATGGAACAAGGTCTAATTTGAATGGTAAAATGTTTAATTTGAATGGAAAAAAGGTTTAATTTGAATGGTAAAATGTTTAACTTGAATGGAAAAAGGTTTAATTTGAAAGGAACAAGGTTTTATTGAATGGAAAAAGATCTAATTTGAATGGAACAAGGTCTAATTTGAATGGGAAAATGTTTAATTTGAATGGTAAAATGTTTAATTTGAATGGAAAAAGGTTTTATTGAATGGAAAAAGATCTAATTTGAATGGAACAAGGTCTAATTTGAATGGGAAAATGTTTAATTTGAATGGAATAAAGGTTTAATTTGAATGGAACAAGGTCTAATTTGAATGGTAAAATGTTTAATTTGAATGGAAAAAAGGTTTAATTTGAATGGAACAAGGTCTAATTTGAATGGTAAAATGTTTAATTTGAATGGAAAAAAGGTTTAATTTGAATGGTAAAATGTTTAACTTGAATGGAAAAAGGTTTAATTTGAAAGGAACAAGGTCTAATTTGAATGGTAAAATGTTTAATTTGAATAGAAAGAGGGTTAATTTGAATGGAAAAAGGTTTTATTGAATGGAAAAAGGTCTAACTTGAATGGGAAAAGGTCTAGTTTGAATGGTAAAATGTTTAATTTGTATAGAAAAAGTTTTAATTGGATTAGAACACTTAAATAAACATCTTCTAAAATTTTCAGACGCTCTTTGGACTCTAATGGGTCCAAAACCGGGGAATGAAATGTCAAACTCTTAGCACTATATGTCTTCTTGATATTTACACCTCACGAAGATCCTACAAGATCCATGAAGTCTCTTAAACTTAACCGAATATGCTGGAATGGTATTTAAATGTGAATGTGTGACAGCGAAGTAATTAAAAAAGATCTTCAAAATTATTTTCTTTCTACTTACAAAAAAACAAAAAAAAATTAGAACAACTAAATTAATAATAAAAAATTAATAGTAGTTAAATCTAAATCTAAAACTGTTACAACTGAAACATTAAAATTTTATTATAAAAATGTCATTGGAAAAAATCTATTTCAAAGGTTATATATTTTTTTTTATTTATTTATTTATTTATTTATTTTATTTATAAAACTTGGGTTAATATGTGTGTCAGAAGATTAAACTACTTTAGTGTTTAAAAAAAAAAAAAATTAGGACATTCATAGTTTTGACTTTGAATAAATTTAATTAAATATTTTTGGAATAATGATTCATAATATTTCTAATTTATAACCTTAAAATTAATTAGATAATACGTCATATATTAAAACAAAAACAAATAAACAAAAAGAATAAAAAAAAAAAAAAATGAAAAATTGATGTCAATAACGCTGCGAACTTCTTCTTCTAATTTCGATATTATTCTTGATTTCTTGCGTTAAAGAAAGTAAAAAAAGTTGGTGATTTTTATTGGCCGCCAGAAGTTTAGTATTTGTAGACATTAGAAACGTTGGCATTTATACATAATTTTTAATTTGTTGACCGAAAGTTACTTGATCTATGTAAATTATTTTTTTTTAAATTTTACCTGCTCCTAAAATAATTAGGTTTATTTAATATAGTTTCTGAAATTATTGTTTGTTTTTTTTTTTTTTTTGCTTTAGGATGTATTTTCGTGTTTTCTCATATTTTCGAAACTAATTTTTTTTAATTTCTTGCGTAATTGCGATTGTGCGATTGTAATTTCACTGCCAACAAAATAAAAATGAAAATTTAAAATTAGGTTGATTTCTGTCGCTGCGATTCAGATTAAGAACAAAATTAGAGAATCGTTGTTTGCTTTACAGATCTTTTTTTAAAAAAAACGTCTTATAGAAAGAGAGAAACAAAAAACATTTAAACAGAATAAGACCATTTTGTCCAACTCATATAAAGTTTCTGCAATATTCTGTCGAATAATTACGCTCAACAGGCAAACGATGTTGTAGTAATGCGAGAAGATACTTCATATGTAATGCTAAATTACTCATGGACTTCCAAAAAACAAGGAAGCCAGAAACTGCCCACATAAATGGTTATTCTAAATTAAATTATAAATCTTAAAATATGTAAATAAATTACTTCTGTGACTGCTAGTTGGATTATTGTAGAGCTAAGCAATAAATTCCGGTTATAAACGGATAATCTTGGCAGAGACGTTTCCAAATTTCTTTCAATAAATCTGTTAATTAGTAATGGATTTCAAGTTTTGAAACTTCTTTATATGGAGAATTAAATAGTAAGAGTAATAAATCATAGTTACCCTAATTCACTCGTTTATTTATAATTTGAACAAGCAGCCTAACAAATGAGAAGCAAGTTGCCCTTTCAGGCTACCAGGAATGGAAAGCTTTGATCGTATTTCTATTGAAGACTTAATTTTCAGTCGCCTGATCAACTTTGTAGATTAAGGAATCTCAAATTTTGAAATTTCACCAATCGATCTCCACTAGCTCACCACTGTTAGACCAAGCAAGAGTTCTAACTAGCCATACACACCTCAGCCAATGATACACCACTCAATTTTCTTCATTCGTCACTCTTCATTCAGTTACTCTACTCCTCACATTATACTTCTCTCGTTTGTAGTAACGCTAAATTGTGAGCAAAATTTCCTAGTCGTGTGTTCATCATTCACCATCATTTCCTGTTTCAAAGCTTGAAGAAAATATGTAGACATCCATGGAAGGAAGAAGGTTCTCAGAACTGCTAGACAGACCAAAAAACAAATCTCTATTAAATTTTAGATGTTGTCACGTCACACAGATATAAACTTAATCACTTTTATTTGAATAATTTTTACTTTCTCTTACTCCTAGTTAAGAGGAAGTATTATAATCATGTCAAATTTTCGATATCGAGTTTTCACCGGAAATATCTGCCTTGAGGTCCCCAGAGTCCAAAAAAGTGGTTTTTAGAAAATGGTGTGTGTGTGTGTGTGCATGCATGTGCATGTTGAACCGCCGCATAGCTCAAAAACGAAAAACCGTAAAAAGTTGAAACTTGATATTCCGTGTAGGTATCACCATGGTATCTAACAGTATGTTATCTGTCAAAATTCGTCAACCGGAAGTTCCACTTAACTAGTTTTTTTATTTTTTTTTTATTTACTTTTTTGCGATTTTCTTAAAAATGGCTATAACGATTTTCTTGAAACTTGGTACAACAACTCCACATACAAAGAGCTACAACTTTTATTTGAAATATTTCTCCAGAAAAATTCATTTAAGGGTACGTCTGGGGGAGGAGGGATGGGTAATGTTTTACTCTAAAGTGCTGTCATAGTTGATTATACAATTCTAACATTCAAAAAAAAAAATATAATTAGAAATTAATAGATGCCCAAAATTCCGAGTTTCAAGAAAATTAGTAAAGCGGAAGTGAGCTTTTACTTAACAGTTTTTTTTTTTTTTTTTCAGTTTTCGACGAATTTAAATTAAATTTGGTACATTAACTTATAAAATTTGTCAATTATAATTTTGAGAACTGGAGTAAGAGAAAGTTGTGTAAGTGTTTCACACCAGATTTTTTATGAAAGAATTGATTTTCAGAGGGTTTTAAGCAATCAGTCTCTGTGATGTTTCATTTTAAAGTCTGAATCACTGGAAGTACTACCTACCATGGCTACAACCAACATGTATCACCACCATTTCTATTAATTTAATTTAATTAACATTAATTAAAAGAAAATCGTGTTTTTTTATTTATTTGAAAAACCATGATAGTTGCTAGTTACGTACTAATGACTATCTCTTATAAAACCAATAATATTTAAAAGATAAAAACAAAATCTATTTCCAACAGTACCTAATTTCAACATTTGTTGGATAAGAGATAAATAATGTATATATGTAGAGAAGAGTAGAGTTGATGTCCGCAAAGCGTGAAAAGGAAGTGCGGTAGAACTGGGTGATTATTATCAACAATTCACATTTTCCCTGTTACAATGAAGTTTTTAATAGATACTGAAGAGTGAAGGCAAAAAAAATATCCCTATTTCTTATATAGTAGCATCATTGTATATGAAACACGATTTACCTTTTTTTTTGTTCTTTTTAAATATAAATTTTTATCTCAATTTTCAAGAAATTTTCTCAATTTTCACACATAATTTTTCTCTAAACTTTGTATAATCTACATACATAAATACATATTACATTTTTTTGGAGGTATTTCGGGAAGGGGGGAAATAGTAGAGTTTAAGCTTTCCTCTAAATTACCCCATACAATCTGTATATATAAAAATTCAGCATACGTATGTTTGTGGGGCCGCAAACTCGAAAAGTAGTCGATGGATTGACTTGAAATTTTTACACAATGTTACATTTCTATATAAGAGTGTTTATATATACGAGGCATGTCCAGTAAGTAAGTGTACTGAATTTTTGTAGGTTACAAAAATTTTTATTTGAACAAAAAAATTACCTGGTTACATTAGTACATATGTAAGCTATTTTTCGACATAGTCACCATTCCTCTCAATGCAGGTGGTGAACCGGGGTATTAATTTTTTGATGCCTTCCTCGAAGTAGTTTCCCGCCAACCCCTTCGTCCACTTCTCCACCTCCCCTTCACCTCCTCGTCGGTTGAAAACCTTTTTCCACCCATGTGCAGCTTCAGGAAGGTAAAGAGATAGTAATCTGAAGGTGCTAGGTCAGGGGAATGCGTGGGATGGTTCAAGTCATCCTATTTAAACGAGGCAAGCGGTTCCTTCGTGGCGTTGGCCGTGTATGGTCTGGCATTGTCGAGCAGCAGGCAGACTCTCCTTTTGTTCTGAATCGGCCTCCGCAATTTTTTTAGGGTCTCAAAGTTCTTGCAGAGTTGATGGTCTCCCCTTGAGGCATATATTCAATTAAAATTATGCCTTGACAGTCACAAAACACGCATGCCATGATATTCTTGGCTGAAATTGTGGTTTTGAACTTTTTGGCGGAGGGTGAAGAGGTGTGAACGCCACTGTTGAGACCTGCCTTTTGGTTTCAGCTGTGTTGTGTGCAACCCAAGTTTCATCTCCAGTCATGACGGAGCGGAGAAATTCATCTCCATGGAGTTTGTAGCGTCTCAAAAACTCTTGCCCGACCTTGAATATTTCACACTTGGCGGGAGAGTGGATTGACATTTTTTACGAAACGTATTGTCGCGTCGACAGTTTTTCAACGTATTGACCTCGAACCGGTCACGTTGCGGAGGGGAGGAATCAGGCTAGACGACAGTGTAGCCAACATGTCGAAAACAAAATCCCTCCGGCCGTGAGAGCCTCAGTACACTTACTTACTGGACATGCCTCGTACTTTTTATTCCCGAAGTTCCCACGGAAACGGGAAATTCCGAGCGTTTCGGGAGTTTGGCAGAAATAGACAGACGCAGATGCGTTGCGATGGTGGGGCGCGCTCTCTGCTGAAGATATTCTGCACAGAATACGCCAAGAAACCCAATCATGGCTTGGATTTCACAGAAGAAATATACAATGAAGGGCTAATCTTCATTGAGGATCTTTATCTTGCAATATATGGCAAGTTGTTGGCATACGACCATTGAGAGTAACAGTAGCGAATAGGTCGATCAATGCAACATTTGAGAGAGAAGTGCTCAGAGAGTAATCATACACTAGAAATGACTTACAGCTATTCGTCCAAGAAAATACACTGAAACTCCTTCAACAACAAAAGATAGCATTTGATACCATCGTACAAGCTGTGACCAACCAATCCGGTGGATTTACTACTGTTGAACGCTGCAGGTGGAACTGAAAAAACGTTCTTAATTTCCTTAATCCTGGCTAAAATCCGTTCAAATGCGTTAGCACTTGCTTCTTCAGGTAATGCTGCTACGTTGATGGAAAGAGGTAGAACAGCGCATTCAGCTCTTAAAAACATTCTTTCAGTTAAAAACTTGTTTTTCTTTCTTTCTTTTCAGTTCATAGCAACGCACAGTAGGGTATTAAATTGAATGATATGTTTTCTTGCAGAATCTATATTAACTATCATACTTCTATTTACTTCCCTAATAATTAAAATCAGACTGAGCCACAGCTAAGCGTGGCCGGATTTAGCTAGTATATGTAATATTAATAACACGTATTAGAAGCATTTGGTAGAATTTGTGAAGAATAACCGGAAATAAACGTTACACAATAAGTTTTTAAGTTTTTGTGGAATTTCCTCAAATACGACTATAACGATTTCGTTTAAATTTGCGATTTTTTAAAAAATATTTTTCTGATAAAAATAATTTCAGGCAGATTAGCGGATTTTGTGATGTTAAATTCCAAATTTTTTATATGGACTTGGTTTAATTTTATTGGGCACTCTTCCAGACTATAATGTTATCATCACTTCTGCTGCCTGCCTGGGCAGGTACTTGAGACTTCCCACAACTTCTGTAATTTTATATTAGAACAAATGAATTAAATTTATCATTTTATATATAATGGTAACAGATAGTTGTGCGAGTGTTTCAAACCGGAATTTTTCAATATTTCACTCATAAACACACACACACACATAAACTCGCACTACTTTCTTATTTCTAACTGACTCATATGGTGAAGGTTATCCAGCTGTTACATTATGTCAAGGTTTTGTTAAGTATTATTGTTATAGTTCGGTTTAATAGCCGATTGCTAAATGGTCTATTTATATTACTTCACAAACCTTGCCTATTGAAAAAAAATCAAGGATATTATTGGGTATACCATTGTAATGTCTTTACTGAAAGTCTTCTTTTCAGATTTATATAATATGTTATTTTCCACTAGTTGGATATAGTAGTTGCCAACTTGTCTTGAATTGTTTTCATTTCAGCACTTTTTCTCTTAATTCTAGGTTGTTTTTATTTTTCCATTTTCTCTTTTAGTTTGTTTCTGATTGTTTCCAAAGTCTTCAACATATTCCTGCCATTAAACAGAATATAATATCTGGCTGCAAACTATCTCGGATATATTTCAGATGCAAATGACCGCATTTCATATTTAAAAGGGGGAATAGTTTTTACGTTCGGATAATCTTTCTGTTTGTCTAAAAAGTTTCTACCTTCAAGGATTTCCTTCAAGGAAATATTTCAGTAGTATGTTTGCATTGAAGAAATGTAATGGTGATAGTAGGGAGCGATAGTGAAAGTTGAAGATGATGAACATATGGACTGCCACATTTGTTCACCATTTATATATTTAACATCAATAAAAAAAAAAAAAAATGTAAATTAAGAGTAGAAGTAGCCGAACGAACAGCGGTTTTTTTTTTTTTGTTGGTAATATAATGGGGATCCGAATCATTAAAGATTTGTAGGATCCGAAGAACGATTAGAATCATTAAAGATGCATAGGATCCGAAGATTAGAAGAAACAAACATAAGTTACTCACTACTCAGGCCTGGCTAGTGAAATGTTATTGGTGTGTTGATTTGTAGAGTAGTGGTAGTGTGTAGCACGAGCGGTTTAGTAAAAGGGCTTGTAATTATATATGTTTGAGATAGAAGTATTAGTAATAATCAAGAAATCACCAATGTTTTAAAAATAAACATATTATTCTCTAAGCAAATTTAAGTACATTACAATATCACAACTTTATCTTAATAAATCAGATGTTTATCTAGAATAAAGGCAAATCACTATCACTTGCACTGAGTTTAAGAGAGCGATTCCTGAAGCTTTCTGGCTTGAATCTATGTTCAGACTGTTCTTGAAGAAATGTCTCCTCACTATAGTTCATATCCTTTCAAATAATGCTGGTATGACTGGAGGGAGTTTTATTGTTTTCCCTAACTGTTTCTTGCCCTTTGTCCCTTGGTTTGCATTGACCTAGATTGTAGTACCTGGCTCTATCCCCATCTCTAAAATACACTATTTGAACTATCTAATTTTCACAATTACTTTATTAAACTATTTTCCAAAACTATTATTTTTCCATTTCGTTCTTCCACTACAATTGCATAGGGGTGATGTTAGGGTACTTTACAATATCACAACTTTATCTTAATAAATCAGATGTTTATCTAGAATAAATGCAATTCTCTATCACATGCACAGAGTTTGAGAGAGCGTTCCTCAAGCAAGTGTTCTGACTTTGGAAGTAGAATGCAGACTGTCCGAAGGAATGCTCTCTCTAACAAAACCGTTGGTCAAGTCGCATTGTATTAGTTTAACTGATTTTTGTGCTTTTGTATCCCTAATAGCAATGACCTAGATTGTAGTATACCTGGCTCTATCCCCATCACTAAATACACTATTTGAACTATCTAATTTTCACAAAACTATTTATTTTTGTATTTCTTCTTCCACTACACTAGGGAGGGAGAATTCCATAATGCAGCTCCTAGAAATGTTTTCGGTGTTGTTATGAGCATTAATCCATCAGGTCTCTATCAGTTAGGAAACAAGGAAGGTCTATGTATTCGACAGGCTTTATGCACGTAATAAGTTTACACATTCTGTGACTAACTTTATTAACATTTGTGATGTATCCTCAACTTCATTAACACTTCGCTTAGCATTTATGTCAATAAATCTGGAAGTCAGCAAGGCTTTATAATGTGCCACTGCAAAAGATACTGTATTGATAAAAACTGCAAGTGTCGCTCAAAGAATATAAAATACAACTCAAAATGCCGTAGTAATAGTCCCTATAAAAATAAGTAGCAGTCAAACACTTATTTTTCACAACAAAAGTGATTTCTGATACAAGTAATTAATTTAAGTACATTGTTGTTGTTTACTAATGGCCAATAAACATTTAAGTTTGTGATAAATATTTTGATTTTTCTTTTTAAGTATTACCAATAAATAAAAGTGTCCCTATTTTATAATGGCAATACGTCATGCAGCGGTTTTCAATTTTTATTAGCAGAAATAGCATTAAGGACATTGTCTGTTTGGTACTGTTAGGTGACAAATGTTTTCTAAGGATATCTACCAAAAAGTTTCGAGACTAGTAGGGCCCATATCGTAAATCACTGCGCGTCGTAGTCTAATATTCGTCATGGCGTGTTCCATACGCGTCATGGCTTTTCTTCATTGCCACATGGCGTTCTGATCGTATAGCATGATAGCCACGACACGAATTTCGCTAAATTATAATACAATTTTATTTAAAAAAAAAAAGCAAGGTGGTGCGCCAATATTGAACAGAAGTACATTATATAGATATATAAACTAAGGGGGTCCGCCTCCATGGCGCCTAACCCCACAGGAAGGGACCTCCGCCTTCTAGCGCCCAATACCTCAACATTCTCATGAAAATTCTCTGTCAAATGGTACAAACTAGCAAAAAATCCATCAGCATAATTTGCAACATTAACTCATTTCACAGGGATTCTCATATTTTATGTGTGTGGTAAAAATCATGCATTGTACGAAAGTAGTACTTTGGAGGAAAGCATTACGCTCTTGTTCCCTCAGTCTTCACAAAAAAATCAATTTTCGGGAGAATATATTTAAAATAAATGAGAGATTTTTATATGTGAAGATAGTATACGTAGATTAAAGAAAATTGTTGAAGCCGTTTACGACAAAATCACGAAAAAACTGAAATAACCATTCGGTAAAGTCGCACGCCAATGGATTTTGCCCGAAACCTTAGTTTCAGTTGCTGTGGTAGTACCTAATCAAGTTTGAGCTTCCTTCGATTTTTCGTGTTTTAGGCATTCTGTTGTTTATAGAATTTACACATACACACAATTGCACATATTGCAACACAAACTTTACTAAATATGTGGATGGGTCCGCATTGCTGTATAACATCTGGTATTTTATGCGACGAGGCATGCATATTCCATTTGTTACTGGCCGGTTTCGGATTGTCATCCACTTGTGAGTGTACTCACATAAGTGTGAGTGATACAGAAACATTATGTTGAAGTGAACGCTCTACACTAACTTGGTGAATGTGCTCAACACGTCGTGAGCGTTTTCATAAGAGCCATAACACGAATTTCGCGATGTGGATGTTTTACAGTGACCACAACGCGTTATGATCTGTTTCTTCGCTTGATGAGCATTTTCGGTCTTTGAGCGTAACATATATAGATATATATAGCTTATAGAGAACAGTTCAAGACAGTCATCGATACCAGTCAGAAAACATTCTACTTTCTGTCTCTCTCTCTCTCTCTCTCAATTATTCTCTCGCTACCTTATTCTCAACATCTATTAATAGTGTAAAGTCCTCGTAGTTTGTGTTTCTATTTATTATATCAGTGTTCAGCACATCTACTAGTTTATTTCTTCTTCAACATTCCTAAATTTATTCTCTCTCTAATTCCTCTCCTTCTCACATCCACTATAGTAATATGATGAGTTTAGAGTGGTAGCGGTGGCTGTTGTGAAGACCGCCAGAAGAGTGATTAGTGAGAACGTACTTCTTCTAATCTACTACTTCTTCTAATGGTAAAAAATTAGCTTTTTTAGCTCAATTAGTGAACCTTTCAGGATTGATTTGTGGACTTGATTACTATTTAAAGATTCAGGCGAGTGGTTATAATAAGTCTTCAGTTTGTCCGCTTTTATTCAGTTTCTCCTGTAGCTTGTAGATAGGAGATTCACTGTCGAACTGTGGAGGTAATACCTGCGTTTAGAGACCTTTGCTGTGGAAATCAGAGTTTTTTGCGTATTACTTTCTCTTACTCCTAGTAAGAGGAAGTATTGTAATCTCAAATTTTCGATATCGAGTTTTTTCACCGGAAATATCCGTTTTGGGGTCCCCTGAGTCCAAAAAAGTTTTTTAGCAAATGGTCTCTCTCTGTGTGTGTGTGTGTGTGTTGTGGGTGTGTGTGTGTGTGTCCTGTGTGTGTATATGTGTATGTATGTATGTGAACAGCATAGCTCAAAAACGAAAAATCGTAGAAAGTTGAAATTTGATATTCCGTTTAGAGGTCACCATGGGATCTGACTGTACGTTATCTGTAAAAATTCCTCAACCGGAAGTACCACTTTACTAGTTGGATTTTTTACTTTTTTGCGATTTTCTCAAAAATGGCTCCGACGATTTTCTTTAAACTTTAAACATCAACCACACATACAAAGAGCTACAACTTTTATTTGAAACATTTCTCCGGGAAAATGCATTGAAGGGCACTTTTGGGGGAGGGGTGGGGTTAGGTTTCCATCTAAAGTGCTATTTCAGTTTATTAGACAATTCTGCCATCTAAATAATGTTAATTAGAATTAATATGTTGTTGAAATTCTGAGTTTGAAAAAAATCGGATAACCGGAAGTGCGTTTACTTTACCACTTTACTAAATGATTTATTCACTTTTTCGCAATTTTCTCAAAAATGGCTCCGACGATTTTTTTGAAACTTCGTATATAAACTAAACATGCAAAGATCTACAACTTTTATCTAAAACATTTCTCTGGGAAATTTCTTTTAAGAGCACTTTTAGGGGAGGGTGGGGTTAGATTTTCATCAAAGTGCTATCCTAGTTCATTATACAATTCTATCATCCAAACATAATTAGTTAGAAATAAATAGATGGCTGAAATTCTGAGTTTCAAGAAAATTAGTAAACCGGAAGTGCGCTTTTACTGAACAGTTTTTTCAGTTTTCGACGAATTTCATTAAATTTGGTACACAAACTATAAAATTTGTCAATTATCATTTTGAGAACTGGGTAAGAGAAAGTTGTGTGAGTGTTTCACACCAGATTTTTTTGTTTTGTTTTTGAGCCTAGAATTTTTTTACCATTCCAGTGAAAGCTAAGGTAACCTGATCGGAAAATGCATTTATACGCAGATTTAAGTAAAAAATTACATGGCAGTCAGTGTTATTGAAGAGCAGTTCCCTCCCCCAAAATCGGATGTGAAATATCCAAACCTACTGTCTCTTATGGACAATTAATGCAATTATATATGACAATATTTCGAAGAATGTTTAAGAGAGCTAAATATTTCAAAAAATGAAAAAAAAACACCAGAAGCATGAACCTTATTTAGTATTTTGATGTTCGTTACGACCGCTGTGTATTCAATGTTGTAAATTGAATTTTGAGGTTCGGTCATACAAAATAACTCTTTTTAAATTTCTACCGACGTTTCGGCAAATTTATTCCCTTCTTCAGGGTAAAAATTTGCTGAAACGTCGGTAGAAATTTAAAAAGAGTTCTTTTGTATGACCGACTGCAACCCTTGGTGATGGTATGTCACAGGTTATACTACATTAATTGCTACTGGAATTCTAACTGAAAATTTTTACCCTGAAGAAGGCAATACATTTGCTGAAACGTCGGTAGAAATTTAAAAAGAGTTCATTTGTATGACCGAACCTCAACATCCAATTTACATTTTTTTAGTATTTTATTTAGAAATACTTCTATGCAAGACAGAAAAGTTGTTTCGGAGCAGAAATGCGTCTACTGGACGACTTCACTGAGTTTTGTTCTAGTTTTTCACGATTTTCTGCAAAATTGCTACAACAATTTCCTTTAATCTATGGTTAATTGACTGCACCATGTGATGGCCGCATCTGATGTACGTATATCAGAAACATTTATTTTTCTTGTTTCGAAAAAACTGTATTAACATTAAGCATTCCCGTAAAAAAAAAATGTCTTTTTCTATAATGTAAACACACCTATTTATCAGTATAATATTAAAATATATTAATATCACTATTAGAAATTCAAAATTTTTACTTTCTCTTACTCCTCTTAGTAAGAGGAAGTATTGTAATAGTGTCAAATTTTCGATATCGTGTTTTCACACCGGAAATATCCGTTTTGAGGTCCCCTGAGTCCAAAAAAGTGGTTTTTTAGCAAAATGTGTCTGTGTGTATGTGTGTCTGTGTGTATTAGTGTGTGTGTGTGTATATGAACAGCATAGCTCAAAAATTAAAAACCGTAGCAAGTTAAAACTTGATATTCCGTTTAGGTATCACGTGGCATCTGACAGTGGGTCATCTGTTAAAATTCCTCAACCGGAAGTACCACTTTACTTGTTGTTTTTTTTTTTTACTTTTTTGCGATTTTCTCAAAAATGGCACCGAAGATTTTCTTTAAACTTAGTATATCAACTACACATACAAAGAGCTACAACTTTTATTTGAAACATTTCTCTGGAAAAATTCGTTTAAGGACAGTTATGGGGGAAGGGTGGGATTAGGTTTCATCTAAAGTGTTATTTCAGTTTATTAGAGAATTCTGCCATCTAAATAATGTTAATTAGAATTAAATATGTTGATGGAATTTCGAGTTTGAAAAAATCGAATAACCGGAAGTGCGTTTACTTTACCATTTTACTAATTTCTTTTTTTTCTTTTTTTTCACTTTTTTGCGATTTTCTCAAAAACGGCTTCGACCATTTTTTTTTGGAAACGTTTATATAAACTAAACATACAAAGATCTTTTATTTAAAACATTTCTCTGGGAAAATTCATTTAGTGCACTTTTAGGGGGGGGGGGGGGGGATGTTTTTCTCTATTACCAACCTTGGGTGGGCTATATCCCGGCACTGCAGCCAACAGAGGGCTTATTATTATATCATCCAAACAAAATTAATTAGAAATAAATGGATGGCCAAAATTCCGTGTTTCAAGGAAATTAGTTAACCGGAAATGCGCTTTTACTTAACAGTTTTATCAGTTTTCGACGAATTTCATCAAATTTGTTACACAAACTATAAAATTTGTCAATTATAATTTTGAGAACTGGAGTAAGAGAAAGTTGTGTGAGTGTTTCACACCAGATTTTTTTTTTTTTTAAGGTGCGTCAACATTTATGGTCATTGATGCCCGGAGCCTTCTCAGTGCACTGTCGTCCTCCGAACAGTGGTTTTCTCGTTACAGATAACACTGTCCATCACCGGGGACAGTGAACGGTAGAGGCTTCTAGGAAGAAAAAAAAAATCTAAGGGGAAGGACTCGAATCCGGATCCTCCGCGTGGGAGTGCAGTCCGCGCTCCTCCGCGCACTGAGCTGAAATTCAAAATTTAGAAAACAGTCACTTACTGAAGAATTTTTTTTTTTCTCAAAGTTTTCTCAATTTTTTTTAACAGTTTAATCAATTTTTTTTTTAAACGCAAAATGTAAATTGCACAGACAATAAATCTTGTACATTTTTATTAGAGAAAATCATTTTAGGAGGTTCAGCGGAAATCTATGATTTTTTTTTCGATTTCAAATGTTTCTCGATTTTTCTTGTTTACTTCCTTTGATTGAAAATAACTATTGAAAAACTGTCTCTTCAAATGCTTTCCTGTATTTTGAAACCATTAAGACTTAGTAAAAGTCTTGTGATGTTATTTTATTTTAAGAAGGCAAGGTTCATAGCTTTCTTTTTTTTAATTTTTGCATAGCCTTTTGCCATATTGCCAGTATTGTATTATACACCTTATCTCTATGAATAATGTTCAAATACTACCTGCCATTAAGACAGGTAAAATACTTTTTACCATCCACTAAGAATAAGTAAAAATATTTACTTTAGGATGAAATGTAGAATTTAATCTCTTACAAAGATCGGGACTAAGCATGACTTGTGCTTAAAAAAAAAAATCTGGTGTGAAACCCTCACACAACTTTCTCTTACTCCAGTTCTTAAAATAATAATTGACAAATTTTATAGTTGGCGTCCCAAATTTAATGAAAAACTGAAAAAAAAAAACTGTTCAGTAAAAGCATTACTTCCGGTTTACTAATTTTCTTGAAACTCGGAATATTTGGCCATCTATTTGTTTCTAATCAATTTTGTTTGGATGATAGAATTGTATATAATCAAACTATGATAGTACTTTAGAGAAAAACGTAACTCCACCCCTCCTCCAAAAGTGCCCTTAAATGAATTGCGCCCAGAGAAATGTTTTAAATAAAAGTTGTAGATCTTTTTATGTTTAGTTTATATATGAAGTTTCAAGAAAATCGACGGAGTCCTTTTTGGAGAAAATTGCGAAAAAGAGAATAAATCATTTAGTAAAGTGGTAATGTAAACTTCTAAAAAATGCACTTCCGGTTATCCGATTTTTTTGAAGCTCCGAATTCCAACAACATATTTAATTCTAATTAACATTATTTAGATGATAGAATTGTTTAATAAACTGTAATAGCACTTTAGATGAGCCATTTTTGAGAAAATCGCTAAAACGTAAAAAAAAAAACAGTTAGTAAAGTGGCACTTCCGGTTGAGGAATTTTGACAGATAACGCACCGTCAGATCCTATGGTGATACCTAAACGTAATATCAAGTTTCAACTTTCTACGGTTTTTCGTTTTTGAGCTATGCTGTTCACTACATACACACACAGACTAATTTCTAAAAACCACTTTTTTGGACTCAGGGGACCTCAAAACGGATATTTCCGGTGAAAACTCGATATCGAAAATTTGACACGATTACAATACATCCTCTTTACTAGGAGTAAGAGAAAGTAAAAATAATATATTCTTACGTATTACTTATTTTACTGAATTTTGGCTACACTGATTTAATGTTTTATTTTCCTTAATAGCTTAAGAACAGTTTGTTTGCATTATTCAACTCAAATAGCTGGTCTTATTGTAATTAATGTAATTTATATAAAAATTAGCAAATTTTATTTATCTTGAAATTTTCACATAGAATTCCAATGTTTAAAGAATATCATTGCGAAAAATCCTGAAATACTTTTGCTTAATCAATTTTGTTTTCAAATTTATTATTCTAGTAATTACATATTTGGACCTTCATAAAAGATAGAACATGATAAACTGATACTTTAGTCAAGAGCACTGGTTTCTCAAAGTGGGCGAAAACGCTCCTTTATGGGTGGTAAAGAAGTCCTGGAGGGGGGGGGCGGTAGCGGTCTTGATTAGCATTGGAGGAGGGATATTGAGAAGCAAAAGTGGGTAATAAAAAAATTCTGGAAAAAAAATCATTGCCTAGTTATAATGTCAATGGAATAATGGATCTCCCCCTCCCCAGAAGAAGGAAAAGGGATAGAGGAAGATAGAAGAAAGGAAGAGATAAATGTAATGGGATCTGAATCATTAAAAATTCATAGGATCCGAATAGCGACATTAAATGACTTAAAAGTGAGTTATTCCCCACTTACGCCAGACTAGGAAGGGAAAGTTTGATTCATATAAATACAGCAACAGCAATACAGTTTTTACGTTTTACAAATAGTACATCCAGTCAGCAACCTATATACTACTTTCTTATATTACTCAGCCAGTCTGTGTCTTTATTATTCTCACGCAACCTAACGACAACTTAACTGTAAAGTCCTTGCAGTTTGTATGTTCTATTCATTATACAGTGTTCAGCATATCATTTAGTTCAGCGTTTTCTCAACCTTTTTTGGCCCTCGGACTGGTATAAATTTGTGAAAAAATTTCGTGAACAGGTGGCCTTTTAACAAAAAAAAACTTTACTAGGTATTAACGAACTACTATATAAATTAATTGTAACATCTTTATTATCATTTACTTACAATAATACTTAAATGTAAAGATAAGTAATTATTTTAATTATTATTTAAATATAATTAAATAAACGCTAGAGAAAAATCCCAGCAAATTATTTTAAAAAAATCACAAAATCATTGCATATAGAAACAAAATAAAAATATCAGTTCTCTGATTACTATAAAATTAAATATCTATAATTTTTTTGATTATTTGTCATATAATGTTAACGGAGAAGATTGCTGCTGCTCTTCTTCAATTAACTTTTCAATTGTGGGTGCTAAATTAGTCAAGCTAAGTCGGGGCGGTGAAACAATCGAAAGCCGATTTCTAAAAAATAAATTTATTTTTTATTACCGTATTAGATGAAAATCCCGCTTTGCATTCTCATAAAGAGATGGATTGTAGTACTCCGTCCAGTTAAAAAAAAAAATGCGAGACGTAAAAAGTGACCAATTTGAGCACTCTCCAGTGTTACCAACCTTCATAGACAAAATTATGGCATTAACGTAAAAATTATCGTACATAATTTTATTTTTATTATTTTTTGAATAAGAAATTTTTTTTAACGCGGACAGGTTGCAATCTGCGAGGACCGGTGCAATTTTTCCGCCGGCTGGCGCTGGTCCGCCGGACCAGCGGTTGAGAATCATTGACCTAGTTTATTCCTTCTTCATCATTCCCAAATTCATTCTCTCTAAATCTTTGCTTGACTCACTTCCATTATATGCAGTAAGTAATTGCAAGAGGACTTCGACCCAGGAAACTGGGACGATTGACAATTTTGGAGATATTACTTGATAAACTTCTTGAGTCTTAAAAAAAATAAAGGAAACAACCGATTAATTAAGTAAGTTAAAGTAACTCTTCAATACTGTCTTTTGTTCTCCCATTTATAGTTACAAGAATTACTAGAAAATCAGATTAGAAGAAATTCGATACAAGTATTTGAGGTAGAATGTGCCATCCCCGTCCGACCAACTGATCTTAAAAAATTGATGAAAACAGTGATTGCTAGAAAATGGCAAACCCAATGGAATAGTCTGAACTAAAAATTAAAGGAAGTAAAATCGTTGGTTGTTTAAAATGAGGTTGGTTGAGAGTTATCCGAGGTGCGAGTCAGTCATCCTTACAAGGCTCAGAATTGGACATACGCGTTTAACATGGATATCTTTTAGCGAATGAAAGGAGACCGAAATGTCCAACATGTTGGGAAAGGTTGACGATGGCTCACATATTAGAAGGGTGCCAGGGACTGCGTGCGCAAAGGCAAAGAGCAGGCCTCCCACACGACTTACGTGCAATATTGATAGGTGGTTCTCCATATATCAGGGGACTATTTGCTTTCCTGAAAAATATTAATTTGTATAATAAGATTTAGGTTAATTAGTTTGTTAGATTCTATTTTAATGGGAAGCGGAATATTGAGTACCCTCCCTTAGTGTGAATGAAGTATTTATTGGCGCGGATATATTTATTAGCGAGAATGTTGGTAAAATGTTCTTCCGTTAGTATTTTATCGGGGGATGTAAGAAAATTTTATAAAAGTACTTCACCCCGACTTGTGTATAGTCTGTATAGATTAGGAATAGGAATGAGCATTATTAGATGAATCAGTAGGAGATCCTAAGTTGCAAATAGTTTCCTCTGAAGAGGAACTAGGTAGATCTCACAAAGAAAACGGGAACAAACGGTTGATCGACGAAAATACTCGACTCCAAAATTAAAATGAACATAGTGACAGCAATTACCCATTGACCCACCTTTTTTTTTACTGGTGGCCTAATGGATGGCGCATATCTTCCCTTGACTGCCCCCTCCTCCCCGGCGGAAAGCACGATGGTCAAGAGGGAAAGACAGAACGGGAGCTGCTTACCATGCTCCGACCTCCTTTGGAAATAAAGACGCCGATTTGGATGCTGAGTATGGTGGGGAAACGCCGTCCCAGCTCGAGAGGAAATGTTTCCTCTAATGGAAAATTTGAGGGGTGCTAATGACCTTAGTAGGTCTTAGTATAATTACGTTTGAAATATTTTTCCAAAAGAAGAAGAAGAAGTGGTTTTTGTAGAAATCCAGTATCAGTTCGACACTGATAACTTACAAAGCAATAACATTTATGAAACCCTAAATGTTAGTTTTTCACGCCATTTATTACTTTAGTTATGGCCAATCAATAATGGAAATAAAAAAAAAATATTAAGTTCATCTTGTTTATTTAATAATTTGAATTTGATTTAATCCGATTGTTGTATAGCAAAATTTTTTAAAATAAATTTTACTAGTACGTTCTAGTTGAATTTTTAAAAGGTAAGAAATTTTATTTATTAGAAAGCCTAAAACAACTTAAAGCATAAAAGAAAAAAAAAATGCAGTTACTAAGCAATATAAAAGAAAATCAAACATGAATGCAATTGGACATGGAAGTATATATATATTGAGAGAAGTGTAGATAACGCATTAACTGACCACCTCAAAATAATTCTAGTCACAATCTGGTAGACCAGTTTCTTGGAAATCAAACTATTGTCAAGAATAAGAATAACTCTCCATAGTTGGGCCATCACAACTGTATATATACACACTACTACTACAATAAATCTCTAGTGTTGGACAATGCCGTTAGTGGATTAAATATTGAGGGAGTAACTAATAATTACAGCTGTATACATACAGTGAATTGTTGTTACACGATACATACAATTTACTAGGACCCGTTTTGTCATTCATCTGATTATCTCGTGAGAATCATAGAGACTTAACGCAATTTTTATTACTTTTATTTATTTTTTTCTAAATCTCCTTATTTCGTTGGTTTCAATTTATGTATTTTTGTGTTTGTTTTTTTATTTTTGTTTTCTCCTTACTTTTTCCTACAAGAAAATGATTGTGACCTTGACAAATTTTGGAAATAAATTTTTCACCGGAAATACATGTTTTCAGTTCTGTGGAAACATAAAAAAAAAAAAATGTTTTTTAGCGAAAAGTCTGTGTGCGCGGGTGTGTGTTAACAAAATATCTAAAAACGGAAACTTGGTATTCCGCAGGAAGCTCAAAGTTGGTATTCCGTTTAGGTTAGGGCGATTTAGGATTCCGCAATTGACATGAAGGTTTCGCACAAAATCAATCATCCTGAAGTACAAATTTACTGAATTAGGTTTTTTTTTTTTTACTTTCTCCTACTCCTAGTTCAAGAGGAAATATTGTAATCGTGTCGAATTTTCGATTTCGAGTTTTTACCGGAAATATCCGTTTTGAGGTCTCCTGAGTACAAAAAAGTGGTTTTTAGCAAATGGTCAGTGTGTGTGTGTGTGTGTCATTTTTGAGAAAATTGCAAAAAAGTAAAAAAAAAAAAAACTAGTAAA
>JAAEAF010004623.1:0-11877 GCA_011037195.1 Triatoma infestans | reverse complement strand
CTGCCCTGCGGGGGCGGTGGGTCACCTTGGTCTAGATCTGCTAATTCTAGGGGTTCGACTGGGATGCCCTTCCTCGCCGGTTTGAGCCGATTTATATGTATGGTAGTCACGCGTCCCCCGGCTACCTGAATCTCGTAGGTTACGTCTGTGACTTTCCGGGCTACTCGGTAGGGCCCCTCCCAGGGCTTATGGAACTTTTTCGCGACTCCTGGGCCCGGAATCGGGTTATGTAAGAATACGTATTCTCCCGCCGTAAGTGTGCGTTTACCCCGGAAACGGTTGGCATATTGGGCTTGCTCTTCCGCCGCCCTCTGGCTTCGTGCTTTGACTTCTCTGTAGACGTCCCGGAGGCGTACCGTTAGCTCCTCTAACGTGTGGCCTTGTTCAGTTTCCTCCCTTCCCGGAATCGCCCACTCGGTAGGGGTTGCTATTTCCCTTCCATAGATCACTCGGTTGGGGGAGTACCCCGTCGCCGCATGGGGTATCGACCGATATGCCATGAGCACCAGAGGTACCCACGTGTCCCAATCCCGCCCATCTTTCCTTACGTAGTGCGATAGGGCATCCACCAGGGTGCGGTGGAGCCGCTCCACCATCCCGTTACTTTGAGGGTGGTACGGGGTTGTCTGTACCTTTTTGATTCCTAAGCATCGACATAATTCCTTCATTAGCTCTGATACAAAATTCCGGC
Source organism: Triatoma infestans (assembly GCA_011037195.1). Taxonomy (NCBI): domain Eukaryota; kingdom Metazoa; phylum Arthropoda; class Insecta; order Hemiptera; family Reduviidae; genus Triatoma; species Triatoma infestans. The sequence goes on along the minus strand of JAAEAF010004623.1, from coordinate 11,186 downwards.
CTTGGTCCGTCAGCAACCTTTGCGGTACTCCATGTCGGGTGATAATATGCTTCACCAGGCTCTTGGCGATGGTCGGGGCACTCTGTTCTGGTAGGGGTATCGCCTCCGCGTATCTACTAAAGTGGTCGATGCAGGTTAAGAGATATCTGTTCCCGCGGGCCGTAGTTGGTAGGGGTCCGACAATATCCATCGATATCATCTCAAATGGTTCTGAAGCTACATACGACTTTTCGAGGGGAGCTTTTAAACCACCAGGGCTTTTACGGCGAGCGCAAGAATCACATCCTGTCACGTACTCCTTGAGGTCTTTCACCAGGCTTGGCCAAAAGTATTTGGGTTTCACCAGTTGGAGGGTTCGCCGCCAACCGGGGTGTCCTGCCCACGGTTGGTCGTGACATTCACGTAGTACCCTATTCCTCCACCCGCTGTGGATCATAGTCCTCTGTCCTTCCGCCCCTTCTCTTAGGTGCCATATCCCGTCAGTGTCTTCGACCACCTGCTCAGGCCGCTTTTCCCGGATCGTCTGGCACCACCTCTCCCCGCGCTGGTCGCGGGCCAGGCGCTCTCGTTCCCTCCGATTATCCCACACAGCGCCGACCATCCCCACCGCTCTACTGAGGGCGTCTGCGTTAGTGTGTTTCCTCCCCGCCTTGTAGATTACTTCGTAATCGTACTCGGCTAATCGCATCCGCCAGCGAGCCAACCTTGACGACGGGTCCTTCACTGTCAAGGTCCAGCGGAGTGGGGCATGATCCGTGATTACGGTGAATCTTCTACCGTACAGGTACCAGCGAAATTGGCCAATTCCCCATACCATGGCCAATAACTCTTTCTCCGTAGTGCTGTAATTCCTCTCCGCCTGGCTGAGTTGGCGGGAGGCATAAGCCACCGGGTGTTCCTCTCCGTTCAGTTTCTGAGACAGTACCGCCCCCAGGGCGACTCCCGAGGCGTCGGTAGCCAGGATGAAGGGCTTGGCAAAATCGGGATAGCGCAGCACCGGGTGGGTGATAAGTGCTGTCCGTAGCTGTTCAAAGGCTTCTACCCGCCTTGGCGTCCACTCGAAGGCTGTGTTCTGCTTAACCAATTCTGTGAGTGGTTTAGCGGTCTCGGCGTAACCCCTGACGAAACGGCGGTAGTACCCGGTTAGGCCCAGAAAGGCGCGGATCCCTTTCACAGTCGACGGTCTAGGGTAATTCACTATCGCGGCTACCTTCTGGGGGTCCGGTCTTACCCCGGACCTTGTTACTAGATGCCCTAAATGCACCAGTTCCTCTCTCATAAACTGGCACTTAGCTAAATTAGCTTTGAGACCTGCCTCTCTCAACCGTTGCAGCACGTGCTTCAACCGTTGGTGGTGTTCCTCCTCCGTTGCCGCGAAGATCACTACATCATCGAGGTATACGTAACATTCTGTTCCCTTTAAATCTCCTAGCACTGCATCCATAAACCTCTGAAAGGTTGCAGGGGCCCCGGATAAACCGAAAGCCATTCTGACATACTCATAGTGGCCCTCTGGAGTATTGAATCCCGTCTTCTCCCGGTCTTCGGGGCGGATTTCGATCTGATGGTACCCACTTGCAAGATCTATCGTTGTGAACCACTTGCTTTTCCCTAAGCAGTCTAGGATTTCATTAATGTTGGGCAGTGGGTAGGTGTCGGCTTTTGTAACCGCGTTCAAGGCCCGGAAGTCCGTACAAAATCGGTATTTAACTTCCTCCTCCCCCGGCTGTTCTTTCTTTTTAACTAGAACCACTGGTGCGGCCCAGGGCGAGGTGGATGGCACTATTACTCCCTTCTGTAAGAGTTCTTTAATCTGAGTTTTCATCTCCGATTGTAAATGGTACGGCACCCGATACGCCGCTCTCGCGATAGGGATAGCCTCACCCGTTACTATTCGGTGTTGAACTAGACTGGTGCAGGGCAACCTCCCTTCAGTCTGGGCATCCATTACGTCCCTATATTCCAGTAGTAAGCGCAGAAGGCATTGTCTTGGCTCCTCCGCTAGAGGACTTAGTTTCTCCCGCACTTCCTCTTCAAATTTCCCCCCCGATCCTCCGATTATCCCAATTGGTATGCCTTCGGCGTTCGTGGCCCCCTCGTTCCCATTGGGGCCTTCTAAGGTAGGATTGGTCAATTCCATCGGGTTATGCACTTCCGCGTCCGTACTTGTTCCTGGGAGCGCCACCGTCCGGACATGCTCCGGTGGTTGGCGTTCAGGTTGGGGGATTTGCCGTCTTTGCCTCCGTCTTCGTCGTTCCCTCCTACGTTTCTTAGGCGCTACCCATAACACCCTCGTTTCCCCTCCCACGGCTCCACGTGCGAAATCAATGACCACCCCTAGTCTTCGCAGTAAGTCCAACCCCAATATGCCGTCCAACTCCATTTCTAATTCGGCTATGAACACGACGTGGTCTATGTCCTTCCCCTTCCATGTGCAAGTCACCCTCTGCTGGCCCTGAATATTTAACATGTTTCCAGTCCCTCCCTTAGCCGCGATTCCGCTGGCTTCTATTGGCACATCACTTACCGGGTGTCTTAGTATGGTGATCCCGGAGCCCGTGTCCACTAGTAACCGTCGCGGATCATTATTCATCCCCACCATGACCTCTAAGCCTCCCCCTCCCGACGATACTATACTTGTGATTATAAAACTGCCCCGTGAGTTTATCGATCTGACGCCGGGGCCTTTGTCAGATCGGCCCCATTTGGGGATCCGGGTTCGGTTCTGGCTATCCTCCCGCCCGTATCTCTCCCGCACCACCGGGCCAAATGGCCTTGCTGCCCACAGGCATAACAAGGGCCAGGGGCACGCCCCCTAGGTCCGCTCCACCCTGTATTGGTACGGGTAGTGGGTGTGCGGCACTCCCGCGCAAAATGCCCCGGTCGTCCACATCGGAAGCAACCTAGGCGTCCTTCCGGTCTATCTCCAGCACCTCGGTCTACTTGTTCAGCGACTCCTAAGACGTGGTCTGTGCGATTCATTGTTTCCTGGGTGGTTCTCTGTTCCACCAGCATGGACCGTTGCACTGCTTGACGCAAGTCTGTTGGTGGCAAGTAGGCTAATAGTTTACCTGCCTCCCCCCGTATCCCCGCGACAAAAGCTGCCAAAACACGCCTCTCCACTTCCTTTCGTGCCCACTCCTGCTGCTCCTGCCCCTCGGCCTTGACCATCGTTTTTGCCCCTAAGGTAGTGAGGCGGTCTGCAAAGGCTTGGGCCGACTCCCCTTTCCCTTGCCGGGCCCCCGCCAGTTCCCGAATATAGAAATCCGGTGTTTGGGTATCGCAGAATCGTTCGGTGAAGGCCTCCTTGAGTGCCTGAAAGGTTGCCCCTGGTGCTACTAGTTCCGGGTGGGCCGATAGGAATGCTGCTGCTGTCCCGGTTAATTTGGCCTCACACACCACGATCTTGTCTTCTTCGTCCCACCTCCCTGTAGCCGCTACTCGTTCCAGTTGGGTGAAAAACCCTTCGACCGATATAGAGCCTGCTTCCCCGCTCCAGGTCCGTATTAAGTTTTGTATAGTTAAGTCCCTACGTGGTTGGGGTTCCCGGGTTCTCGCAAAAGTCTCGTTGGCTGTTTGCAGAGCCCTGAGTTGGGCCTCTAGCTCCGCTACCCTCGCGTCTGCCATGACTCATAGAATTTAGGGTCTTGAGTTCGGGCGCCAAATGTAGGGGTGGCGAATAGATAAAGAGAGCACGAGGGGGGGGTGCTACTCACCTGCGGCTGCTACTGGATCGGTGGTAGGGCTATACCAGGACACAAAAAAAAAGAAACCTCTGCTCATGGGTGTAGCATAATTTATTAAAGACCAGGTTTTCCCTGTTTGCAATCCCCTCCCTTACAATAGTTTACTCCCCATGACAGATTAACAAAAGAGGATACATGTATTAAATTTCATAATAGGCTTGTACTATCTTACGCCTAGTAGACGACTATTATGGTGCACCAATTAGTTAAAATATTGAATTATAGAAAATACGAAAATCTTAATACTAGTAAACCTGCTAGGATATCGACTCTACTCAGCTAATTAACTATTAATAGAGAAAGAAAAATACAATATAAAAATACAAAAACCTTAATACTAGTAACCCTGCTATGATATCTACTCTACTCAGCTAATTAACTATTAATAAAGAAGGAAAAATACAATATAAAAATACCAAAAATCTTAATACTAGTAACCATGCTATTATATCTGCTCTACTTTACAAAACTAATAGACTATCCATAAAGAAAGAAGGAAACCAAAAAAAATAATACAATATAAAAATATAGGATATATATATATTATGTATATACACTGCGCCGGGACCGGAACTATAATAAGTGTTAGTATTTGCATGTACATATATCTGTCTCACTCACCTACTATGCTTATAATTACTACTACACTGTACCACATCGCTACTAGTACTCAACTCTATTCACTCTCAATAGCAACTCACTGCTCACTGTTCACTTCTGCATTGTCTCTAGTTGTACTTTTATTTTTCTTTTCTTGCAACCTCAGCATTCCCACGCTCGCTGCTCGGCGCGTCTGCTGTTTTATTTAATAATGACATCAAATGAATTATACAATCATAATTTTAGTTTTCCGGCCCTGACACTTGTGTACAATGTGTGGCGATGACAAAAAAACCATTTTTTTGGGGAGTTGTAAAGTAAGGTTGCTTTACACTTACCTCTAAAGTATTACTTGTGTACAATGTGTGGCACTGACACTAAAACATTTTTTGGGGAGTTGTAAAGTAAGGTTGCTTTACACTTACCTCTAAAGTATTACTTGTGTACAATGTGTGGCACTGACACAAAAACATTTTTTGGGGAGTTGTAAAGTAAGGTTCTTTACACTTACCTCTAAAGTATTACTTGTGTAGAATGTGTGGCACTGACACAAAAACATTTTTTGGGGAATTGTAATGTAAGGTTGCTTTACACTTACCTCTAAAGTATTACTTGTGTACAATGTGTGGCACTGACACAAAAACATTTTTTGGGGAGTTGTAAAGTAAGGTTGCTTTACACTTACCTCTAAAGTATTACTTGTGTACAATGTGTGGCACTGACACAAAAACATTTTTTGGGGAGTTGTAAAGTAAGGTTGCTTTACACTTACCTCTAAAGTATTACTTGTGTACAATGTGAGGCACTGACACAAAAACATTTTTTGTGGAGTTGTAAAGTAAGGTCGCTTTACACTTACCTCTAAAGTATTACTTGCGTACAATGTGTGGCACTGACACAAAAACATTTTTTGGGGAGTTGTAAAGTAAGGTTGCTTTACACTTACCTCTAAAATATTACTTGTGTACAATGTGTGGCACTGACACAAAAACATTTTTTGGGGAGTTGTAAAGTAAGGTTGCTTTACACTTACCTCTAAAGTATTACTTGCGTACAATGTGTGGCGCTGACACAAAAACTTTTTTTGTGGAGTTGTAAAGTAAGGTTGCTTTACACTTTCCTCTAAAGTATTACTTGTGTACAATGTGTGGCACTGACATAAAAACATTTTTTGGGGAGTTGTAAAGTAAGGTTGCTTTACAACTTACTTCTAAAGTATTCTTGTTTTACCCTGTGTAGCATGACACACAAAAAACATTTTTTGGGGAGTTGTAAAGTAAGTTGCTTACACTTACCTCTCAAAGATTAATTGTGTACAATGTGGTGGCATGACACAAAAATTAAATTTTTTGGGAGTTGTAAAGTAAGGTTGCGTCATACTTCCCTCTAAAGTATTACTTGCGCACAATGTGTGGCATTGACACAAAAACATTTTTTGGGGAGTTGTAAAGTAAGGTTGCTATACACTTACCTCTAAAGTATTACTTGCGTACAATGTGTGGCGCTGACACAAAAACTTTTTTTGGGGAGTTGTAAAGTAAGGTTGCTTTACACTTTCCTCTAAAGTATTACTTGTGTACAATGTGTGGCACTGACACAAAAACATTTTTTGGGGAGTTGTAAAGTAAGGTTGCTTTACACTTACCTCTAAAGTATTACTTGCGTACAATGTGTGGCGCTGACACAAAAACATTTTTTGGGAAGTTGTAAAGTAAGGTTGCTTTACACTTACGGCTAAAGTATTACTTGTGTACAGTGTGTGGCGCTGACACAAAAACATTTTTTGGGGAGTTGTAAAGTAAGGTTGCTTTGTACTTACCTCTAAAGTATTACTTGTGTACAATGTGTGGCACTGACACAAAAACATTTTTTGGGGAGTTGTAAAGAAAGGTTGCTTTACACTTACCGCTAAAGTATTACTTGTGTACAATGTGTGGCGCTGACACAAAAACATTTTTTGGGGAGTTGTAAAGTAATGTTGCTTTACACTTACCTCTAAAGTATTACTTGTGTACAATGTGTGGCACTGACACAAAAACATTTTTTGGGGAGTTGTAAAGTAAGGTTGCTTAACACTTACCTCTAAAGTATTACTTGCGTACAATGTGCGGCACTGATACAAAAACTTTTTTTGGGGAGTTGTAATGTAAGGTTGCTTTACACTTACCTCTAAAGTATTACTTGTGTACAATGTGTGGCGCTGACACAAAAACATTTTTTGGGGAGTTGAAAAGTAAGGTTGCTTTACACTTACCGCTAAAGTATTACTTGTGTACAATGTATGGCGCTGACACCAAAACATTTTTTGGGGAGTTGTAAAGTAAGGTTGCTTTACACTTACCGCTAAAGTATTACTTGTGTACAATGCGTGGCGCTGACACAAAAACAATTTTTTGGGGAGTTGTAAAGTAAGGTTGCTTTACACTTACCGCTAAAGTATTACTTGTGTACAATGTGTGGCGCTGACACAAAAACATTTTTTGGGGAGTTGTAAAGTAAGGTTGCTTTACACTTACCGCTAAAGTATTACTTGTGTACAATGTGTGGCGCTGACAAAAAAACTTTTTTTGGGGAGTTGTAAAGTAAGGTTGATTTACAGTTACCTCTAAAGTATTACTTGTGTACAATGTTTGGCACTGACACAAAAACATTTTTTGGGGAGTTGTAAAGTAAGGTTGCTTTACACTTACCTCTAAAGTATTACTTGCGTACAATGTGTGGCGCTGACACAAAAACATTTTTTGGGAAGTTGTAAAGTAAGGTTGCTTTACACTTACGGCTAAAGTATTACTTGTGTACAGTGTGTGGCGCTGACACAAAAACATTTTTTGGGGAGTTGTAAAGTAAGGTTGCTTTGTACTTACCTCTAAAGTATTACTTGTGTACAATGTGTGGCACTGACACAAAAACATTTTTTGGGGAGTTGTAAAGTAAGGTTGCTTTACACTTACCTCTAAAGCATTACTTGTGTACAATGTGCGGCACTGACACAAAAACATTTTTTGGGGGCGGCGTAAAGTAAGGTGCTTTACACCTTACCTCTAAGTATTATTGTGGACAAGTTGGCACTGACCATAAAACATTTTTTGGGGAGTTGTAAAGTAAGGTTGCTTTACACTTACCTCTAAAGTATTACTTGCGTACAATGTGTGGCGCTGACACAAAAACATTTTTGGGGAGTTGTAAAGTAAGGTTGCTTTACACTTACCTCTAAAGTATTACTTGTGTACAATGTGTGGCACTGACACTAAAACATTTTTTGGGGAGTTGTAAAGTAAGGTTGCCTTACAATTACCTCTAAAGTATTACTTGTGTACAATGTGTGGCACTGACACAAAAAAATTTTTTGGGGAGTTGTAAAGTAAGGTTGCTTTACACTTACCTCTAAAGTATTACTTGTGTACAATGTGTGGCGCTGACACAAAAACATTTTTTGGGGAGTTGTAAAGTAAGGTTGCTTTACACTTACCTCTAAAGTATTACTTGTGTACAATGTGTGGCACTGACACAAAAACATTTTTTGGGGAGTTGTAAAGTAAGGTTGCTTTACACTTTAAAATATTACTTGTGTACAATGAGTGGCACTGACACAAAAACATTCTTTGGGGAGTTGTAAAGTAAGGTTGCTTTACACTTACCTCTAAAGTATTACTTGCGTACAATGTGTGGCACTGACACAAAAACATTTTTTGGGGAGTTGAAAGTAAGGTTGCTTTACACTTACCTCTAAAGTATTACTTGCGTACAATGTGTGGCACTGACACAAAAACATTTTTTGGGGAGTTGTAAAGTAAGGTTGCTTTACACTTACCTTTAAAGTATTACTTGTGTACAATGTGTGGCACTGACACAAAAACATTTTTTGGGGAGTTGTAAAGTAAGGTTGCTTTACACTTACCTCTAAAGTATTACTTGCGCACAATGTGTGGCACTGACACAAAAACATTTTTTGGGGAGTTGTAAAGTAAGGTTGCTTTACACTTACCTCTAAAGTATTACTTGCGTACAATGTGTGGCACTGACACAAAAACTTTTTTTGGGGAGTTGTAAAGTAAGGTTGTTTTACAGTTACCTCTAAGGTATTACTTGTGTACAATGTGTGGCACTGACACAAAAACATTTTTTGGGGAGTTGTAAAAGTAAGGTTGCTTTACACTTACCTCTAAAGTATTACTTGCGTACAATGTGCGGCACTGACACAAAAACTTTTTTTGGGGAGTTGCAAAGTAAGGTTGCTTCACACTTACCTCTAAAGTATTACTTACGTACAATGTGTGGCACTGACACAAAAACTTTGTTTGGGGAGTTGTAAAGTAAGGTTGCTTTACACTTACCTCTAAAGTATTACTTGTGTACAATGTGTGGCACTGACACAAAAACATTTTTTAGGGAGTTGTAAAGTAAGGTTGCTTTACACTTACCTCTAAAGTATTACTTGCGTACAATGTGTGGCGCTGACAAAAAAAATTTTTGGGGAGTTGTAAAGTAAGGTTGCTTTACACTTTCCGCTAAAGTATTACTTGTGTACAATGCGTGGCACTGACACAAAAACATTTTTTGGGGAGTTGTAAAGTAACGTTGCTTTACACTTACCTCTAAAGTATTACTTGTGTAACAATGTGTGGCACGACACTAAAACATTTTTTGGGGAGTTGTAAAGTAAGGTGCTTTACAACTCTTAACTCTAAAGTTACTTGTGTACAATGTGTGGCCACGGACATAAAACATTTTTTCGCGGGAGAGTTGTAAAAGTAAGGTTGGCTTTACATTTACTCTAAAGTATTACTAGTGTACAATGTGTGCATGACACTAAAACATTTTTTTGGGGAGTTGTAAAGTAAGTTGCTTTACCACTACCTCTAAAGTATTCTTAGGTACACATGTGTGGCACCTGACACAAAAACATTTTTGGGCGAGTTGTAAAGTAAGGTTGCTTCCACTTACGCTAAAGTCTCACTTGTGTACAATGTGTGGCACTGACCATCAAAAACCATTTTTTTGGGGAGTTGTAAAAGTAAGGTTGCTTTACACTTACCTCTAAGTTATTCTTGCGTCATGGTGGCACTGACACAAAAAAATTTTTGAGGGAGAGTTAGTTGTAAGGTTGCTTTACACTTACCTCTAAAGTATTACTTGTGTACAATGTGTGGCGCTGACACAAAAACATTTTTTGGGGAGTTGAAAAGTAAGGTTGCTTTACACTTACCGCTAAAGTATTACTTGTGTACAATGTGTGGCGTTGACACAAAAACATTTTTTGGGGAGTTGTAAAGTAATGTTGCTTTACACTTACCTCTAAAGTATTACTTGTGTACAATGTGTGGCACTGACACAAAAACATTTTTTGGGGAGTTGTAAAGTAAGGTTGCGTCATACTTCCCTCTAAAGTATTACTTGCGCACAATGTGTGGCACTGACACAAAAACATTTTTTGTGGAGTTGTAAATTAAGGTTGCTTTACACTTACCTCTAAAGTATTACTTGCGTACAATGTGTGGCCCTGACACAAAAAACATTTTTTGGGGAGTTGCATAAAAGTAGGTTGCTTAACTTTAAAAATTACTTGTGTCCAATGAGTGGCACTGACACAAAAACATTCTTTGGGGAGTTGTAAAGTAAGGTTGCTTTACACTTACCTCTAAAGTATTACTTGCGTACAATGTGTGGCGCTGACACAAAAACTTTTTTTGGGGAGTTGTAAAGTAAGGTTGCTTTACACTTTCCTCTAAAGTATTACTTGTGTACAATGTGTGGCACTGACACAAAAACATTTTTTGGGGAGTTGTAAAGTAAGGTTGCTTTACACTTACCTCTAAAGTATTACTTGTGTACAATGTGTGGCGCTGACACAAAAACATTTTTTGGGGAGTTGTAAAGTAAGGTTGCTTTACACTTACCTCTAAAGTATTACTTGTGTACAATGTGTGGCACTGAAACAAAAACATTTTTTGGGGAGTTGTAAAGTAAGGTTGCTTTACACTTACGGCTAAAGTATTACTTGTGTACAATGTGTGGCGCTGACACAAAAACATTTTTTGGGGAGTTGTAAAGTAAGGTTGCTTTACACTTACCGCTAAAGTATTACTTGTGTACAATGTGTGGCGTTGACACAAAAACATTTTTTGGGGAGTTGTAAAGTAATGTTGCTTTACACTTACCTCTAAAGTATTACTTGTGTACAATGTGTGGCACTGACACAAAAACATTTTTAGGGCGTTGTAAAAGTAAGGTTGCTTTACACTTTACACTAAAGTATTACTTGTGACAATGAGTGGCCAATGACACAAAAACATTCTTGGGGAGTTGTAAAGTAGGGGCTTTTACACTTACCTCTAAAAGTATACTTGCGCTACAATGTGTGGCACTGAACAAAAAACATTTTTTGGGGAGTTGTAAAGTAAGGTTGCTATACACTTACCTCTAAAGTATTACTTGCGTACAATGTGTGGCACTGACACTAAAACATTTTTTGTGGAGTTGTAAAGTAAGGTTGCTTTACACATACCTCTAAAGTATTACTTGCGTGCAATGTGTGGCACTGACACAAAAACATTTTTTGGGGAGTTGTAAAGTAAGGTTGCTTTACACTTACCTCTAAAGTATTACTTGCGTACAATGTGTGGCGCTGACACAAAAACATTTTTGGGGAGTTGTAAAGTAAGGTTGCTTTACACTTACCTCTAAAGTATTACTTGTGTACAATGTGTGGCACTGACACTAAAACATTTTTTGGGGAGTTGTAAAGTAAGGTTGCCTTACAATTACCTCTAAAGTATTACTTGTGTACAATGTGTGGCACTGACACAAAAAAATTTTTTGGGGAGTTGTAAAGTTAAGGTT